>VZTV01126040.1:0-10250 GCA_013400875.1 Anhinga rufa
AGGTGAGGCTGACTGGCCTGTTACATGTTTGCCCAGTGCTAGGTGCTCCCAAGCAACATCTTGTGGTCAGAGTTCGATGTGTCTTCTGCATCTCCCACATGTACCACTGGATGATGTGCTTGTTTGTCGTACGGGATGGCATCCTCTGCTCTTGGGGCAGATACGGTTTTCTATGTGGGTATAGCATCTGGACCAGCAGAGATCTCACCTTTTTGTCAGGGATGCCGAAAAAAGGTCATAAACAAATAATAAATAAGCAAAGGCTATTTTTCAATCTTAATTCCTGTCCATGGCTTCTCCAGGACACTGGGCTGATGGAACTGGTGCCCCAAACTTGGCAAGTGAAAAAAGGCTGAGCTTGTCTCAGCTTTTGCCTCTATTTCTGTAATGAGCTTAGCCAGAACTTTGCATCTGAAATCTGCTGACGGCTGGATAGTGTGTTTTTGAGAGTACAAAGCCTTAGGACTTCCTGAATAAAGCCTCATTTAAATGGCAGCGTGATTTTCAGAAAAATATCTCATTTTGAGTAAAGAAATTACCAGTGGGTTGCTACTTTCCTAGGAAATCACTGTAAAGGTGAGCTACCCTCACTGATAAAAAATGCATTTAGTCTCACTTCTGCTCCTAGCTGTCAGCTTCTACATCTTTCTTGGTTATTGTGAAGAACTGAGAAAAATGCTTTTCTTAGCCATGCTACAGAAACTGTAAATAAGACCACTTTTCCTGGGTCCTTTCTCTCATTTCTTCCTACTTATCAGTACATTTCTTAAATAGGGGATACTGGGATGAATACAGCCTCAATATTTATTTTCCACAAGCAGTTTTTCAGGAGTATGCATGGACACCATCATTTTCCTGGGAGAGCGGCGGGGCAGTTTGATGAATATTAGAGGGTGCAGTATAATGCATTTTTGATTCTGCTTCTTCATTTGACATTTCCTCAAAAATCACTTACTTACTCAGAAGAGCTATCCATGTGTAGAATAGCTTTCCATTCTGCTTTCTCATTCCATAATAAATAATATTTGGCATTTACATGAACTGACTGATTTTTAATCTAATCTTATTTCTTCACGATTTTCTTACACTCTCCTTTGAACAAAAATATTTACCGTGTGCATGTCAGTGTTTGTAACATATCAAACGAAGGGGAGAATCATTTGGGGCTCATATATCAGGAGCCCTGTCACATAAAAGAACACATTTTCTATTTTTACTGCTAGCAAAACATTATGATTTTTAACCAGTCTCAGAGCATTGTGAGCTTTTGTTCATAGATTTAGGTGTTTGTTTTTTTCCCCGCAATAAGAAACCAATAAAAGCCAAAGCTCCGGAGAAAGCCTGTTTGCAAAGATGTTTCCCATCTCCCCTGCAGAAGCTGCCCTGTTCCATACCCAGCCCAGCAGAACACCGAGGGCTGCTCTCACTTCAGGATCATATTTTATTAGTTCTGCCAGGAGAAAATATCCTGAAATGATACTGAAGAAAACAGGGTAAAAAACGCCCAAGAATTGTGTTAGTGGTATTACAAAATTTGTGTAAAGAGTTAAAGGAAGATGAATTCTGACTTACAGCTCAAAATATTACAATTTTTCTTATGAAAAGCTCTCAAGGTTATAAAAAGTATACTAAATTCTAGAAATATCATATAGCATTAAGACAGAGAGAGTAATTTCAATGTTATATGCTCTTTAGTTATACAACATGACACTTTGGTTCTGATTCTTAATATTGGTGGATTTCCCGTTTCACCTTTATACATAAACTTTCTCCCTAATTTAAATAAATGCAGGCAGAGCAGCTCAGAGAGCAACACTCATTTCAAAATAATTACATAAAGGAATCAGGAATGCAATTTCTTCTTTCCTGTGAATTGAATTTGACCCTATTGCTTTCCCTGACAAGTGTGACTATGAAAGCTGCCTTGAGTCGTGCTACCACCGACTGGACATCTTGGCCCTGAAAGTTCCTCGCCAACCATCTGCCCTCTTTCTGTTTGTCCACTGCAGTTACAAGGAAGGTTCTTTCTGTGCTTGGCCTAACAGATGAATAATAAAAGTTGTAATAGGATTTTGGGGAAAAGTTTTAGAATTTGGATTCTTTTCTTACCTATTTCTTCATTTTTTCTTTTTTTTTTTATTTCCAGATTCTCATTCATTCCATACTGTTAGGTATCATACAGTCAGAACTTTCTGGGGAATATTGGTGTCTGCTCACAGACACTTGTTTCATGTCAAAGAGAAATTCCACTTGGTCTATGCATGCCATTATTTTACATTTGATTTCTGGTACCACTTAAACAGGCAGGCCACACTAATCCCTGTGCCTATAGAAAATCCAAACCTAGCATAATTATGTATTACAAATAAATTTAAAATAACATCCCTGGAAACAAAAAAATCAAAATTTGCAGTTTGTGGGTTAAATAAAGCATGTATGTTTGTTCCTTTTCCTTAATGCCTTGCTGTAATAAGATTTGGTCTGGCAAAGAACATATATTTTAGCAGGACAGGCCTCATGTTTAAAATTGAGCTTATGCTAGGTTGCTTTGCTGGCTTCTGAATCATATTAAAATAAGCCCAAAATATTATTGCAACGTTTTATCTATTTTCCCTCTATGCTTAACATGATTATTATAGGCACATATTTTTCATATTAAGAAATTAAGATTCAGGACCAAAGTTATATCTTCTGCCTTGTTCCAAGGCACAGAGGATTGCAACGTCATTCCAAGTCTCAACCCCCCACACTAACTGTTCTCTGTTTCTTCAAAATGTGTCTTACTAGAGGCAGAAATGCTGTATAGGTGTTACAAAATATAACACAGCAGAGGACAGAACATTTAGACAGATGAGTAACAGCTGGAGTATAATTTTGTATATTTGTACCCACTTTTTTTACCTTAAACAACTGTGGATACAGGTATTTCTACCCCTTTTCTGGCAAGAATATTCCACAATGGAGAAGTTTCACTGTGAAGAAATTGTTCTTTCTTGCTAGCTTGCGTAGTTATTTGATTAATTTACCACCTGTTTTGCCTCCCTGGGGTGCTGGAGCAGCAGCCCCAGGCATGGCTTGCCTGCTGGGTGCTGACCCTGTTTTTCTTGCTTGCTCAAAGAGCTCACGTCCATTAGTGGACTTAAGTGACTGGGACTCCTAAGTCTGTTGGGCACTTTTGATGTTTTCCTGCAGGTCTCTCCATGACTGGAATTGGAGGTAGATTGGCTTGTGAACAGCAAACCCAATGCATTTGCTGCAGCTGTGATGCACTGCCCGTGCGGAGCAGACATATTCAGTGCATCAAGATCTCCATCTAATTGGATCTGGTTTTCCAGAACATCAGTTTCTCTATTGATCTTGGTAGTCCTCATTGTCATAACATGTTAACATCATATTTTAATGCATATTAGCAATCAAATTTCCCATACACATAATCCTAGCAGATCCCATTCATTCTACTGCTGGGGAAGGCAGCACAGTACTCCTTTGATTATATTTTCCTGATAGAAATGCAGAGACAATCACTTTGAGGAAGATGCGGTTTGACTCACCATGGGGTTTTGCCATGGATCTGTACAGGCTATCAGTGGAATAGCCTGTGGAACACTGATAATATAATTAAAAAAATTTTTTTACAAGACAAAAACCTTCTCATCTTTTTTTTTTTTTTCTCACAAGTTATACCAGAAGACAAGGAGTCATTTCAATCAAATTGAAGAATGGATTTGTTTTGAAATCTTTCATGTAAGATATTTCTGAGTAGCTCAGATAGTACCACACAGCCTTCTAGTCCCTCTAAAAGCTAGATCCTGCATGTACAATGGCAGGTGGAGCTGATGTGGGCAGGGTAAGAGTCTCCCTCCACTATACAGGTACCATCACTTATGGCCAACTGTGCTCTATATCCCATCTATCGGGAGAGACAAAACTGCTACAGCGATGCTCCCCTTAGTTTCATCCAAGGCAGGGGTTCACATCTAAAGCAACAACACACTGAAATATGTTGTTTTCAAGCATATATCTCACCAATCATTTGTGGTTGTTTCAGAGGGCTCAATACTTTGCAGAACCAAGTCCTAGAGCATTCAGACTTCATATAAGAGAAAAGTTCATGAAGTCATTTTAGATTATGATATCCTCCAAGCTAAGCCCAGCCAGACTGCAGAAATGAGATCTACAGCCATTATCTCTTGGTTTCGTTCTTGCTTCTGATGCCCAGAATGCCTGCTGCCACCACCAGGGAAACAGAAAGACAATACAGAAATTTCCCTGTAACTCACAATCATTGAAGAGTAATAGATATTTAAACCTACTGCCGAGAACTTTGAATTTCCCAACTGATGTCAATGAAAGGAGGCATTGGGAAAATATCATAGAAAGATGTTCAAGTCGTTTGTAAGAGGTAGTATAGAGAATTACTACAGGACTTCAGATTTCACATTGTAATAGCCACCAAAAATACTACTTTTTTTGAACAGGATTTGCTCTATGCTTATAGAAAAGCACCAACACGAAAGGCATCCACAAGAAAACATCTGAAATAATTTGTCACTTTGGAAAATTTAGAATGAAGTATTTATGTCCTTAACGAAGGTTGCACTTAGAAGAAATCTGAATTAAATGCATATTTTTAAAACTTTTTTTGTTTTCTTTCTTTTTTGTGTGTGAGTTGTTTTTCCTTGTAACAGTGAATATGGGAAGATATGTTAGCTATAAGATATTTCATATCAAAGATGTCTGAGAGTCATTCAGGAAACCAAAGCAGCATTGGATTTATAATAAACTCAGTATGTTGTACAACTTAGCAAACAGGGAGCAGACCTTTAGGAGCATAACAGTTACATGGATTCAACTGATTTATTAATATAAAATCAAATAGAAGAATTCTTTTTTAACAGATCCTTTTTCTTCAGTCATGTGTCATTCTGCCAGTATTTTCCTTCTGCAACACATATTTGTTTTAGCAGCATCATTATGCAACCTTCTGAAATTAATTCCAGCACTCAAAATAGCATAACACACTTGTCAAAAGGTAGGCTGTAGCCTTCCAGTAGGGTTAATTAATGTTTGATTTCATTAAAAGTAATAGATCAATCAGTTGACAGTTTAGGTGCCTTATGCTGTTTACATTTTTAATCTCAGAAATATTTGATTGAAACCTCTAATCATTTTGTGTATGTGTGTGCTTCAGAAAAGGCATAAATCACATGTCTGAAGTTCCTCTATTTCATACAGTTAAGCAGAACAAATCTCGATAAGCCCTACGTTAAGTAAGTAACGGCAATATACCTTGCTATAGCAATGCTTGCTTTCTCAAGATGTGTGGGAAAAACCTGCAAAAAGTACCAGAGAAAAATCAAGAGGATTTGAATGAGGGATGCTGCAAATCACCCAGGTGTGTGAATAAGAATGACTGGAGTTAAATTGCATTAGCAAGAGATCAGAAGATTGCAGGATGCTACCAATAGTCATGGTCAGGAGTAATATCAGGATCATCTCTGATCAGTTTTTACATCTGTAAAAACATGCGTGATTTAAGTGAAGCACCTGGGGCAGCCTCACTGACTTGCACGGGGGCTGTGTTGACATGTGCCTCAGTTGCTGAACTGCAACCCCAGCACCAACCGGGCAAACATGCAGGTGAAGGCTCCATCAATGGGGGTTTCACTGTGAGCTTTGCAGAAGGTGGATTTTCCCCCCAAAATAACTGAATAATCCATGTGGTAGGGTTTTGGTTTCTAAAGTAGGGACCGATATTTGATATCAAATGGCTCAGAATGTAGATGGTGTTATATATTTTGATTGCATTCTGTACTATTTTTGATCAGGAGAGACTGTTTTCTCTTGACTTAAATATAAATAAATGACATACTATTGTTGGATTATAGCAATTTGAAGTTCGTTCGAACTTAAATGCATTCAAGGTGTTCACTGATAACATTATAAGTTTTTAAGTTTAGGGTTTTTTTCTTACATGACAACTAATAATGGATATGTTCAGTTCCCCCCCTCCAAAAATTAGTATTTTTTATATGTTTGAAGACCTGCACTTTAGAACTGTTGATGTAATAGTTTCTAAAGTGTAGCTTAACCTGTACAGCTGTAGTAAGTCAGATATGTCTTCCAAAATGTCAGCAGGCCTGATCCACAGCCCACCAAGAAACGTGCTGGGCAGGAGATCCATAGACCCTGTGCAGAGCCAGGAACTATGCAGAAATGTAAAACTCATTACTTAAATATGCCTGGTGGTTACAGAGGAGCAAAGGTGAAACAGTCTTTCTAGCCAGCAAGCAGAAAGAATTACACAGAGGAAAATGTGCTGTAGGTACACATTGGCTGTGAAGACAGGTTTCCATGTATGATGTCAAAACTCTTGATTTTTGGAGAAAGGGATTATGCTGTGCCCTCTGCCTCCTGACTCAAATATTTACTTCAAATGCACAGCAGAAGGATGTGTAACACTTAAAATACAAGCATAAGGATGGTGCCTAAAATTTAATATACTACAAGTACACACAAAAGTTTATTGATGAATAAAGCAATCCATGGGTCCTCTCAGCTTGGAAGGATCAACTTTTCTTTCTCCTAAGGGAGGAAGGGAGCTGGCACTTAGCTTGTCTGGTTTTGTATCAGGTTCTTAGCATTTCCCTTCTTGATTTGTGTATGCTTTGCCTAGAAAATTTAGGGAGAATGAATGCTTCACATTCAGCCTTATCACAAAAAAAGTCTATGATTCTATGATTTGAAAAGCATTTTGCCAGTGTAATGTCTCCATCATGGACTCAGACAGGGACTCTGCCATGTGGCAAGTGTGTTGATATTGAAACCTTGTTCTGTAGGAACCAGGAGGAAAACCTTCACTCAAATCACATGTGTTTTTACAGAGATGATCCTGATATTACTCCTGACCATGACTATTGGTAGCATCCTGCAATCTTCTGATCTCTTGCTAATGCAATTTAACTCCAGTCATTCTTATTCACACACGTGGTGTATTTGTGAATAGACTAATTAACAGGATAATTTCACCTGATGGATTGTCACTTTGTGGAAAGTAGTTTTCTGTCCAAAGGAAATAAATTATGTTCTTGATGCCCAATAATAAGTAAAAGTTTAAAGAAGCTGATAGCAGGGATTGCAGTAATTAAATCACAGACATAAACAAATGAGAAATTAAAACCAATTATTTCCACGCCAGCTGTGCTCTACTTACAAGCTTATGTACAAAAACAAATTGACTTGTCATTGGGCAAAAGCAGACTGCAAATTCTGCTTAGCAACACAGATTCGTGTCAGAGACATGTCTTTATAGGAAATAATGGAGATTCTCAAGCACAGATTTCCTGGGGACATCAAAAAGACCAAAGACCACTTTCCCTTTCCTCCCTCCTAAATCTTGCCTAGTTCAGCACATGTTCTGTGTCATCTGACACAGGAAAATCTGGGAAAACATAGAGCAGCTCCCTGCCCTCTCCATCATGCCCTGACTGCACCTACTACATTTCTGCAGGACAGAGGAAAACACACGCTAACTTGGTTAATGGCCCAAGCAGCAATGATGGTATGGAGTTATATAGCAGAGCTGACATTACACCATCAGCTGTTCACGTGTTCAGGCTGGCTGTATCTGTTTTAAAGCTATATCTACTATGCAGGTTGGATGCAGCTGCACTGAGGGAAGGGAAGGGACAGGGTTATATGATCCAGTACGTATGTTTTGCCCCTGAGGGGAAGTTAGCCTCACCTGCTTTAGACTCATCCCCTGCACAGCTACCCAGTTTTGTCATAAAACCACCCTTTCAACAGTTATGCTGCTCTAAAATTTTCATAACCACAATCCATATCAGAGGTAGGACCCGCCAGGGACTCAAAAACATCTCCCACGTTTTCTAGCCATGCCTGTAGCTGACACCACATCCTACCTATGAAGTGCTTTAACTATAATCAGCAAAGCTTCCGATGCAGATTTCTCAAGCAACGGATCTTAGGGCTGTGCGACCCTGCAGGGAAGCTGCCACTACTCAGTGATCAAATGATGACCCAGTTTTAATGTCTCCAGCACTCCCTTTCTGCTGCAGCAATGGCACTGCCATCTGTGGACACTGGGCTGACACTGGTGTGGCTGAGACCCAAAGTGAGCCTCCCTTCAGCCAGCTGCACTTGGCACTTGATGACACAAGCACTTTGTGGACCTACATAAGACTGGGAGAAACACTTCATTGCCTGGCACTTCCCAAGACATGGCACAACCTTATCTCTTGCCACTGCCACTGAGGGTGCACCACTGGGTGACTTTAAGGAGTTTGTAAGGGGATATTGCAGTGCCAGAAAAGCTACTCTATGCTTGCTCCTAAGGGGAGAAACTGGTGAAACTTGGAGAATTTAGAGGAAGATGAGCACAACTACACTTCCAGAACTGATGAGAAAAAGAAAATCTCTGACTTTTGATTTAGTGGTGTGCAGGTATATAGAGAGTATAGATAAACATTTTCATCAATAATGGCAAGAATGCAGGATTTGGGCTAACTTTAAACATGCACAAATTGTTTGTATTCTCTTCAGATGTTTGCTGTGAGATATCATTCAGGAAATGTGGTAGGATCAGCTAGAAACACATTATTTGATTCTGTCAGGAAAGATTTCTATAGGTTTCTTTAATTTGTATTCTGCCTCAGAATAAGTGTTTCTTTAGGAAACAAAATTTTCCATTAAAGAGGTGGCAACACCTGGGTGTGTTGGATGGGCAACAAAGTGTTAGCATATGACCAGATCTCTTTAAACACTTGTGTCCTGAAGCCACTGTTATCTTTGAAAAAGAATGCATCTCTTCTTAAATTCTATAAAAAAAATACTCCACCAAGTGCAAAGGCAGATAGTGTTAGCTGCTGTGTAAAACCATTGAAATTAAGGTAAGAGCCATTGCTGTGTTTGACTTGCCATTGCACTGGAAAAGCACAGCTAAATGCAGCCCCTTGATATTGAAAAGAGAGGTGGGTGGAAAGATCCCACAAAAGCCTTTGAATGAGGCAGGAGAGATGAGATCTGACACCCTGAACTACCCCAGAAAGACAAGGATAGCAGTGGTGGTCGGCTCATGGCAGGTGCAGCAGGACAAGCTTCATCACTGCTCCTGCTTTGCACCACCCCAGGACAGACAAACACCTCTTCAGTGGTGAGCACACAGCTGCAGTTCCTTAGGCACCCTGGAGCTGATGAGCTCTCCATCCCAGTGCTGAAGTTTTAACTGAGCCCTGCTCACCCCATGGGGAGGAGGTGCTCCCCAGCCCCTCCAAGCCCTGGGGCTGTTGCTGGAATCCAGCAGCCTCTGCCCCAGGGTAGGCAGGGGGTGGCAGGACGTCCTCCCAGCCCTGCCAGCTCCATCACCTGCCAGGCCACCCAGACCTCCTTACAGATGCCAACCCCAGGCACAGAAATGCATTTTCTATATTGAGAAATAGATATGAATACAAGAACTCATCACACCTAGGAAAGTCCAGGGGTCTCAAGCCTCTTAGAAAAAGTTCACTAAGAGTAATATTTTTTTTTATGTGAGTGAAGTGTTTAATTGAAACACTGTCTTTTAAGCAGAATATGTACTGCATCATTAAATGGTTTATAATGCTTTTTCAATCAATGGAAACAATTAATGAAGCTTGAATTTTTATTTAATATTTTTTTTTTTCCTGTAGGGCAAGAAAGAGGAAAACACAATTTTTTGTTCCAGTCCTAAAACAAAGTCTGTAATCTCAGCTTCCCAGGCTGGAAAGTCCATTTCATGACTATGTTTTCCTAATATTACAACAGATCTGTACTGCCATTTTTTAGTACACACTTCATCTTTAATTTTTTAAAACAATCTAAAGATATTTAAAGAGAGAAAATAACATGAAGAACACCCCTCATGAATGGCAACACTTTAGATAAGCTTCTGTGTGTACCAATACAAATATCAGGTTAAGCCCATTTAGCTACTGTTCTCATCTATCTTGCAGCATAAGTAGCTGACTCACTGCTGAAATTACTACAAGAAAACCTCCAGAAAACCCCACTAGAGTAATCTCACAGCTCCAGGAAAGCAATGACTTCTATAATGTGTAGTGGATTGACCCCAGACAGCAACTAAGTACCAACAAGCTGATTGCTCACTTTGCCTTTAGTGGGATGGGGAGAGAATCAGAAAAGCAAAAGCAAGAAAAACTCACAGGTCAAGATGAAGACAATTTAATAAGTGAAAGGAAGAGAAAAAAAAA
>VZTV01126046.1:0-15317 GCA_013400875.1 Anhinga rufa
TGTGAATCTGTGTGATTCTGTGACTCAGAAAGCAAAGAATGCAGAGAAATAGTTATTTGTTGTGATCTTTGTACCAAATGCCTCTTATACAAGTAACTGTCCCTGTTGGGCCACATTACAATACTTCTACTCACAAAGAGTAACACTGTGAGAAATAGAAACAAAGGAAGAGGCACATGCTGTACAAGAGGTCTGTAGTGGTGTGAATTGGTTAAGAAAGTCCACAGAGCTCTGATCACTTACAGAAAGGCTCTAGAGAAGAATTTTACAATATAGCTGAGCTACCCACTTAGTACAGAAAGAAAATGTTGCTTCCTATTGCACTCACCGCTAGCAAAACAGAATCTGGTTAATTCTGCCGGAGTAAAACCAAGATGTCTACAAATTCTGGATTTTACATAAAGATTTGAAGAAGCATTCTTAATTCATTAAATGTATTTTGGTGAGCATCAGCCCCAACAAACACCAACCGTATGTCTGAAAAAGTTTTTAGCATTGGTCGGAGGATGTAAGTATACTAATGCATAGATCATGCTCCCTGACATGTGGACTTTGCTCAAAATGGCCCTGCTGTCTCACTGATATTCAAAATAACTCTCATATGCTCAAATCAAGAAGTCAATACAGTTTTATTTTGCAACTGAAAATTCTGGGTTTGGATGGAGGCATCAATTACGCAGATAAAAAGAAATTATTTAAACCAGAGAAAGCAGAGATGAAGTAATGATGCCTGTCACAGATTTTGCACAGATTTGGTTTCTTATTCTTGTGCTACTTTCATTCCTGGAGCTAGTTATTATCTAATAGGGAGCATGAAAGGATAACACTGACAGTAGTTAACAATTTAATAGCTGGAAAATGTCATAAACATACAGCTTCATAATTTTATATTTAGGCATACTGACCTCAAATCCACTGCTTAAGTTTTTTCCTCTTCATTACATTATGAAATTAATTGAAGTGAGCCTTAAGCAGAAATTGAAAACAGTATACATAACATTCCTAAGCAAAGGAACAAATTCAACTTTGATTGAAACCAAAATCTTTCAAAACCACAAAGCATACAGTGCAAAGAACCAGAAAAAATGACTGTGACCTTCTGTGAAGCAGGACAGAGCAATCTTTTCTGGGCTGGTTTGTAGTCACTGACTGTATTTATGTAGCTGTTGTAGGAGATACAAAGGTAGTAGAGATTTGGGATGGGATTTTTTGAGGTGGTGGTGTCAGTTTGGAGGGGGTTCACCTTATTCTTTTTATTTGCCTTATCTGAAACCTGCTGTTCCACTAGAGAATAAATATATGCATAAAGTCCCATAGGGAAGCAAAACAGCAAGGGGCTAATCAGTCCAGTGGTAACAGTGGTAACATAACAAAAGGTATTATGACTGAAACTCTCTGCTAAAGCCAATGACGAAATACCCTTCTCTTCAGTGTAGCCAGGAAATATAACAGATGAGAATTACCCTATCATTTACAAGCATCAGCCTGAAAGACCTTTTTATTTGGTTCCTTTTTGTTGCTAACACATAGTACTGGTTATAGCCACAGACTACAGAGGCACTGAAGCAGAATATTAAGGAAACAAAACTTATTCTATCATTAGAGGAGATACTGCAGACTTCACAATTTTATATCCTTGGGCTGCAGAATGCATAGAAACTAAGCCCATTCTGTGTATAAGTACTAACCATTTGAAGAAAGACAACCATCAGATTGTCAGCCTCGATCTTACAGAGCTAAAGAAAAACACAATCCTGTCCTTGGAAATATTTTAAACATATTTTTATAACATTTAATAGGAAAAAAAGCCCACAAAAATTCTGTTATCCTCAGAGTTTGTTTACAATTTAAGTAAGTTAGTTCTTATCATGGAAACAGTACAGGTGGATTAACGCTGTCCTAGTTTTGCCTAAGTCTCCTCTTAGAGAAACAGTTCCATGGCCAAAGTCCTTCTCTGCACTTTTTGAACTTCTACTGTATTTTCTTTGAGAAGGGAATTCTCTATGCTCTTAAACATCAGTTATTATGGTGGCAAGTGGCAAGGGAATTAAAAGCTTTTTGATTGATATATAAACATGCAGTGAGAAAAAAAGAAATTCAAAACTATATTCACAGAGGAATAAGAGGAACATTGAGAATGGGTTTGTGATTAATCATGTCATGTTACTTAGTTATACATGTAAGTAGAGCATCTGGACAGAATGAGGAAGAGAGAGCCAGAAAATAAATTTGATGGTACAGAGAAGAGGGAAATGAGAAATATCTGAAGTACAGCAGTGCCAGACAATGTAAGGGAATAGAACATTATGGTAATGGTTTAGAATTTACTCAAGAACAATTGTGATCCGTCAGTAGCATGTCACAGAGAGCCCATAGAGCTTTTTCTCTCCTTGAACTGTACATAGTCATCCAAACTTGTCATAATGATCAGGGGGCTGGAGCACCTCTCCTGCGAAGACAGGCTGAGAGAGTTGGGGTTGTTCAGCCTGGGGAAGAGAAGGCGGCAGGGAGACCTTATTGCGGACTTCCAGTACTTAAAGGGGGACTATAGGAAAAATGGGGATGATCTCTTTAGCAAGGCCTGTTGTGACAGGACAAGGGGTAACGGTTTTAAACTAAAGGAGGGTAGGTTTAGACTGGATATAAGGAAGAAATTTTTCACAATGAGGGTGGTGAGACACTGGCACAGGTTTCCCAGAGAGGTGGTAGATGCCCCATCCCTGGAAATATTCAAGGTCAGGCTGGACGGGGCTCTGACAACCTGGTCTGGTTGAAGGTATCTCTGCTCACTGAAGGGGGGTTGGACAATATCACCTCTAAAAGTCCCTTCCAGCCTAAACCATTCTATGATTCTATGATAAAAACTAGGCTGCATTAATTTCAGCAGAAGGAAGTATTTTTAAGGAAACCAGGTGATCAAAGGTACCTGTGAAAGAAACCAGAGAAAACAGGTATTCTAGACCCTATCTGCTTTAATTTTGATGCTACGTAAAGAAATGAAAGAAATGACTAGAAGCTCTAACAAAAGGACACATTATAGATTGGGCTTTCTCTTTAAGGCCTTCTTCAGCTGACATAGTTATATTTCTGGAACTGTAAAAGGGCAAAAATTCTTGTATCCCTGGAATATGAAGGGGCATTACAAAGATTGAGGACTAAATAGAATAGAACAGGAAAGTACAATTTTGAGAAGGGCAAAACTAAAAGAATAAAAATTTTAAAGATGAGAAAAGAAAAATAAAGATGTAGTATAGTCACTGGCACAGTTTAAAATTAAGACTCAGAGGTATAGAGATGGGCAGACAGAAAAAAAAGTGTCCATGCCAAATAAGAAAATAAGTGTACCTTTTTCTGAAATATGAAATCTAATGTAAAATGTACATATTTAGTAGTATAAATTCATGTGGGAAAGGAAATGTCTACAGGACACCATTATGGGGAAGCTTTCATAGCTTTTTCTGGGAAATGTGCACAACTGAGTGACTTTCTGAAGTGCATGCAGCGCAGGGAGGAAACAGGAGGAATTAAAGGTGTGCATAGAGTTGCAGAGTTGCAATCTCATTGGGATCGTGGGCACATTGTGGATACCTTATGTGACTGGAGAGTTGCAGTGGACTGGGGGCTCTTTAGGAAGAACAGGCTGAGGTGGAGAGGAGAGAGAGTTGCATTTTATGTGAGAGTGCAGACAGAATGCATGGAGCTTTGTCTTGGGATGGATGATGAGCTACCTGAGGATTCGTGGATTAGGATTAGTGGGCAGACCAATATGGGCGTGCTGTTGTGAGTGTCTGCAATAGACTATCTGATCAGGAAGAAGAAATAGATGAGGCCTTCTTCAGACAACTGGAAGAAATCTCTTATCCACAGGGCCTGGTCCTCATGGGGGACTTTAATCACTTTGATATGTACCAGAGGGACAACATAGCAGGACACAATCTAGAAGGTTTCTGGAGTGCATTGGTGATGATCTTATGACACAAGTGATAAAGGAGCTGGTTATAGGAGACTCTCTACTGGACCTAACACTTGCAATCAAGGTAAAACTGGTCAGGGATGTGATGGCTGGGGGAAGCCTTGTTTGCAGTGACCATGAGATGATGGAGTTCAGTATCTTGATAGAAGGCAACAAGGCAAATAGCAGGGTCACAACACTGGACTTCAGGAGAACAGACTCTGGCCTGTCAGGGACTTGGCTGGAAGCCATGGAATATGGTTATGGAGAGAAGAGGGTCCAAAAGAGCTGGATGATTTTCAATGATCAGCATCTCCAAGTTCAAAAACTGGCCATGGCCATATGCAGGAAGTAAAGTACAGGCAGGAGGAAGCCTGCATGTATGAACAAGGAGCTCCTGACAAAACTCAGGCATAAGAAAGAACCACACAAGTGGTGGAAGCAGGATTTGGTGACCCAGGACAAACACGTGTCCAAGTGTGCAGGGACAGTGCAGGACAGGCTTAGGAAAACCAAAGGCACCCAGGGTTGAATCTTGGAAGGTGCATGAAGGACAACAATAAGGTGGGCTTCCTCCGGCACATCAGAAGGAAGACTAGGGAAAGTGTGAATATGCTGCTGGTGACAAAGGACATGGAAAAGGCCAAGATATTCCAAGCCTGTGTTGTCTCAGTCTTTACTAGTCAGACTGGCCTTCAGGAATTCCAGATCCCTGAAAACAGTGGGAAAGTCCAGAGCAAGGAAGGCATCAAGTTCAAACGAACTGGACACATAATGTTGCATGAGACATGCTCTGTCCAATGTTTCACAGGACAGAGGAAGCTGGTTAATGTCACTGCAAGGCCACTCCATAATCTTTGAAAGGCAATCACAGTGACTGGGAGAGGTTCCCGAGGACTGGAATAAAGCAAATGTCCCTCTTACCTTCAAGAAGGAGAAAAAATAGCCAGGAAACTACAGGCCAGTTAGCCAGAAAAAGTGATGGGGCTTATGACACTATCTATCTCCCTCAATGTTCTCTTGGGCAAACTGATGAAGTATAGGTTAGATAAATGTGCAGTGAGGAGGATAGAAAATTGGCTGAACTGCCAGGGTCAAAGGCTGCATCAGCAGCATAAAGTCCTGCTGGAGGCCAGGCACTAGTGTTATGCCCTGTAAAAGTTATATTTTTAGAATTAGAGCATAAACTATAAAACAATTACTCATTTGTGTTAACATTGTAAAGTATTCTCAGGTCAATTCTAAAATGTCTGTGATTTTTCCTAAGATTAGTATCAACTGGTATAAATTTATTCTGTTTTTCACAAATGCAACAAAACAGCACAGGTTATGGCCCCTTCCACATATTTTGAATATAGCCATATAGGAATGTGTAGCTCTACTAGACCAGGAGAATTAAACTGATCTGATAGAAATTAAAATCAAGTGAGCTGAATCCTGCTCAAGGTTTTGAAGCCTATTCCTGCATAATAAATACTGGCAATCTTTAAAGAATTAAGGAATATGTTCAAATTACATAAATAAAAGTTCTATCTTGCTACATTTTTTAAAAAACATAATACTGTGAAAGATCAAGAAATTGGCACAGGAATGTAAATGTAATTCCAACTATTCTTGTTTGCAAAAGGAAGGAGAAAAACACAAGTAAAACAGGACCTTTTCAAGTAAATATCAATTCAAAGAATGTGACAGCAGATTGCTTTCAATAATTAAGGGAAGATGTTTATACCTGGACTCAAATATACGTCCAACTTAAGTTAAAGATGAGGTGGTAGCAACCTTTTTCCCGTAAATTGAAGGAGAAAGTGTAGTATCATTTTGAAGGTATTTGTAACTATAAGCCTGCTCTTTGCTGAGATAGGTCTGGTACAAAAAGCCACAGGCTTCTTGGTATGGATCTGCATCAAATCTCTAGGCTTAAACCTAAACGTAGGTGCTATCCTTTTGATTCCAACACATATAATTTGTGCCATACTACATGGATTTTTCACGTGAAGTTCAATAGAGATCTGATAATGTGAAATATACCATCTGATCTGATCATGCCCTGTAGATCCATTTGTGAAATGAAGAAGTAGAAAAATGAGATTAAATTTATGTCAATTTTTACAGGATTCCAAGTAAAGGGAATCAGTTTTTAAGGACATTACTTAACAGTACTTCTAAATGAATTATGAAAATGACAATGAAAGCAATATATTTTGTGAATCCCTGTGTGATTAAGAAACAGCTGATCACATTTGAAAAAAAGAGAAAAGACAAATTAAACTTAGTCTTTCCCTCTCTTCTGCCTCCAGGTTTACAACGATTACAGCTCCTACAGTTCAAGAATAAAACTTCTTAAATGGCTAGAATATTACAGAAATATAACCTCAAAGAAAACATTTTATGGCAGTTTGCAAATCTGAAAAAAAATCTGCATTCAAAACCCAAACATTTCCTAAAAAATGAGTATTAAGTGTGAAAAATCTAAGAGAATGCAAAACAGTCACATTAGGAAGTAAACAACAGGTATTTTAACCAAACCAGATAAAATTTCCAAGGTACCTGCTGCATATTCTAGCTACTAGTTACCACTCAAGATCGCCTTTACTCCATCAACATAATAATCTGTCAGTTGTGCATAGGGATTCACACAGCGAATGCATAGTTGGTTCTGGCATCATAAATGAGTATGGGAAGCAGAAGGGTTGCACATGTGTAAGTTGTATAAGATATTCAAGCAATGTTCTAAGCCAGATCTTGCCCCATACCTTCAGTGTTAGGTTGGTTGCTAGTCACTGCATTACTTTTATGTATTCCAGGAAAATATGATACATAAAATATTATACTTCCTAAGGAAGGAAATTCTCATCCTTCTTATATTCAGTTTTGCTAGTGAACCACAAAGTGCCAAAATATTAACAAGATTGTAAATATCGCATTGCCTTCTTACACGTATGTAAAACATTCAGGACTTATTAAATGACAAAAGTCTGAGGATATTATTGGAAAATTCCTGAAACCATGCCATTTGCACATTCAAGAAATAGCCCAAGATATTTTTTGGTGTTGTTATATGACAAAAAATGTCTGAAGAGAGTGGGATATGTTAATGAACGCTAATGAATGCTTTCACATACCAAGGCATTGGCAGTTTACACAAATCCCAAATCAAAATGCAAGGAAACTTAAATCAAACTATTGTGTTTACTTTCCTCTATTACCCTTTTCTTGCAAATTATGGAGATAAATTTTTTTTTTTAAAGTGCATGCTATACAATAAATGTAGAAATTATGTATAGATACAGGTTCTGCTGGTAACCAGTAATCAAGAAAAGTAAAAATCAATAAGGAATATCAAACATGATGAATAAGTTGGAAATTATTCTATTAAATCTAGTTGAACAAGAGTGGGCATGTAAATAAAGTCTGACTTTATGTGGGCAACGTGCATCCTTATGAAGGTGTGTAGATCTCATAGGTCTTGGAAAAAAGCATATGACTTCAATTTTGACCCACTGATGCAGCAAATTAAAAAAGTTTAAGACATCTGGAACAAATATGCAATCCTGTAGGCAGAGAAAATTACTACTATTAAAAGGAATGTTCTGCCTAAATTGCCATTATTACTGTTTCAGTCTCTCCCAGTAGTACTCCCTGGCAAAACTGCCATGGAGAAAGAAAGTATGATCTTCAATTTCATAAGAAAGAAATAAAAAGACAGGATAATTCAACTGGAGCGGCCAACTTCATAGAGTAGTTCAGCAGTGCCAGATATAGATTCTGGCTCCTGATGCAAAATTGCAGAGATTTGAGTCAAATCAAGACTGAATTTACAAAGTAAGGTTTTGACCCAGATCTCTGCCAAGACATCAGTGTAGCTCAACCTTCCTGTACAGTCCATAAAATGCTTAAACAGTGGTTCAATTGACTCTTTTTAGGTTCTAGGATCTACATATTAATTTCTAGTTAAAATATCTCTGTTCTGGTGTATTGAGAAGAGTATCCTCAAAGATTTTGTTTTTGAAGTTAGTGTTAAAATTTCCACTGGTTCAGACACAAGAAAAAATATCAAAAAGGGTAAACAAGTTGCACCAATGTTGGGAATATTATGTAGCAATACTATTCACAGGACATCAACAGGACAAGAGGCAATGTCATCATGCAGATAGTGGGTAGGTGAAGCAACAGCAGCAGAAAGAAAACAGAGGTGATAATAACAAGCCAGAGGGAATGACTAATGAAGGGAGGAAAAAGTATGAAAGGAGGATATAGCAGACTCTGAGTACACAAATGTGGGAAAGACTGCATACGACATGAAAAGATTTCACCATGCATGCATAGGAGGTAGAATTTATAAACAGTCATGAAAGACACACAGGTAATTGTATTAATGCTAATACATGAGATGGTTTTAACTTTTTTTCTGGATTTGTTTAGTTTTGTTTACACAGAATAAACAACCTGTTATTAATAATTCTTTTTTTGTTTATCTCAGTCATGGTATTCCCTCAGGTATGCAAAGAATGTTTATGTGACAGTGTTTACAATATCATCTCTGAACCCAGACACCCCCCAATATTATCAATAATTCATCAGAACTAGTATATGGTTTTTTTCAGATGCTTCTACAGTATTTGTCTGGTAAAACTCTCTTCACCTCATGCACAAAACATTCCTTCCCACACAGATTACACATGAAGCACTTGATTTCCACTTAAATATGAGAAAAACTCCTTTCCTGTGCGGGTGCCAGCGCAGCGGCCCAGGCTGCCCAGAGAGGCTGTGGAGTCTCCTTCCCTGGAGACATTCACACCCCGCCTGGACGCGGTCCTGTGCCCCCTGCTCTGGGGGTGCTGCTCACGCAGGGGGGCTGGACAAGGTGATCTCTGGAGGTCCCTTCCAACCCCTACCATCCTGTGATTCTGCGATTGCGGTTTAGCAAAGTAAATTATACCCAGATTTCAAAAGTGTTTCTCTCTAGAGCTTAAATATAAAAAAGCATAACTCTGGTACTGACCTTACTCTTATTAACAGTTTAAAAAATTCTTACCCTAAAAGCTTAACCCCCTGGTTTTATTTAGTTTCATTACCCATAGTGATATTAAAAAGAAAACAAAAACAAAAATGAAAACCAACCAACCAAACAAAAACTATCACTGCAACGGGAGAACTGTCCCTGTTCCATGATGTGCCCCTGTAAGAATCTGGAGTGAAAAAAATGAACAGTGGAGGCAAAGAGAGAAGGTGATCTGGGGAATAATGAGTGCTTGGAAGGGGTGGGATGCCTGCCATCCTCCCTGTTCACACATATCCATGGAAGTGACAGTGCAAATATTTTGCCCTTCCTTCTCTTCCATATAATCAAACATTCATGAATAGCCTTGGTATCTGGGGGTTCTGTATTCCAAGCCTAGAATATTAAAGAGGATAACATTTCTGCATACTGCATTGCTGTTTATTATGAAATAGTTTTTAGACATTTGTAATTAGCATGTGAAATAAGTTGGCAGAGCAGCAGAAATATCAAAGTGCCATGCAGTCATGTTGCTAGAGACTCATGAGCAGCTTCATTAGTTAAGATCAAGACTCAAACAGAGTCTTGATTAAATTTTTTTTTTTAAGTCATACAGTGAATCTTACAAAAGTATGGTAAATTGCTTTAGAAAGCATTTCTACTTCCATGCATAATTAAATCAATACTCAGTCATGTCGAAACAAATCCAAACATAATTTTTGGTATACACAATTAGCGATGAAAAAGTGACTCCTACAGACTAAAGGACAACTGTTAAGGGAAGGGTTAACTTTCTAAATCTTCCTTTCTATTCCAAATCACACTAAAGAATGTACAAAAACATTTAAATTGTTTTAATTATGAGATACTTTATAGCTTTTGCAATAAGAATTAAATATTAAGTTTTGGTTTATCTCTGGTCAGTCACTTCAGTGGCAATTGACACTGTCAGTCAATTTTGTTTTCATGTACTTATGCAATATAATAATGCTACTGTGTTTTGAATTTTAAAAAATGGAAGTCTAATAACATGCCTTTGGGGTTTATTTCCCCGACATTTTTATTATCATATAAATAGGCCTATGTGCTAGGCTTGTAATCACAGACCAGAAATGTTTCTGCTGCTGGCTAAAGTGCCTGTATTGGAACATCGTGATATGAATACACTAAGCTAAGCAAAAAGGCTAACACAGATAATTGCAAAATGCTGTCTACTGCTACCTGTAAAGACTTACAAACAGTAACAGATAAACTCACTGTACTTGTTACTTTCAAAACCAATCTATCACAGTGACCATTAACCCGACTTCCCTGCATACATTGGGGTATATTGCTGAAGATACAGGATTCCACCATTTTACTGAAGTTTCTGATGTATCTCTTGCACCACACAGGATGAAGATTATTGCTACTGTTCTTGCAGTTTCACCTGTACTATCCTTGTTCTAATTTAAAATCACTTGCCTGATCATTCAGCATTTTGAGCACATGCTCCACCTTTTAGGAAGAGAGGATGAAAAGGAAGATTGTGAGGCTGGTCCTTCAGTGGACAGATGATACAAAGTCAACTACTGGCAATAAGAAAGGTCTGCCAGAATTATCTCAGCCCGAAGAGACTACTTACCTCACTAGTGCCACAACTGAAACCTCTGAACCTGATGCATGGGAATCTGAAATCTACTTGCAGAGTAGGGGATGGCAGAGGAGACAACGGCAGGGGGAGGGATGGAGGAAGCGATTGCACATACTTTTGGACATATGAGCATCCACCATTGTAAAGACTTTGCAAAGGGGAGCTGACCACACCAGATTTTATCATTCTCTGCCAGAGCAGCTCATAACAGTATTTAGCGTAATTGCCGTGGAGCAATACAAGACTAGATCCTATTCTTACCACATGATACAGACAGCCATGACGTAGGAATACCTATCTGTATTGTCAGTGATACAACCTTTTCTGTTTACAGCTAGTGACTGTAGCAACCACAGGCCATCAAATGAGTCCCTGCTTCCTGACATGAATACAAAGTGGAACTTGTTAATAGCTCTGCCCAAAATACCTGTTTCATTGCTGCATGGAGAATCTGGCAGAAATGAGCACACAAAAACTCCTAACAGCCCAATGTGTGAAACTCTTCTGCATCCTTGGTAGTCTTGTCTGCAAAGCAGAGAGCTGTGCCAAAATATGACTGATGTGTTTTTCAGTGGAAATTATGGCCTACAGGCTCTCTTACTTTCTCTTACACAGTCCTGTTTTGATCACTTTTATTTTCTTCATGAAACAGAGCAGATTCTTTTTGCTGTTGCCAAAACAATGGGCAGAAACCTCACCACCCTGGTCAAAATTCACTGACATTCATGTTAAGGAGACCTCTGAGCAAGCAAACACTTGCTCTCCTCAGTATGATTCCTGACTTTTTCATCTATACCGGTAGTAATCCTGTCACGAATGACTGGTGTGCTGCTCTTGGACAGCGTCCCCACCTCAGGGATTCTGAAGAAGCTTTTCCCATTCTGGAAGGGACCAGACTTTGTGTGGGTCCTAGCTAGGCAGACCAAGAACTGTGAGAGGGTGACTGATGTGAATTTGTTTGAAGGTGTTTCAGCAGCTCAGTGATTCTTCCAAAATATGGTATCTTTGGATTTTAGATAAGTCACTTTTCTCATTTATTGATGTTAGTAGTCACTTTTCTATTCCTGACTATATGCCATTATATCCTGCTGTTTCTACTAAGTTCCTACCTGAAATATACTGATTATTGACTGTGAGAATCCTAAATAGACTGAAACCAAGAGCAGACATATCAACAGGCAGAATTTCTTATATAGAACTTATGTATGTCATGACATAGTATATGGAAAAGAGACAGGAGGCATGAGGGAAAACACCAAGAGATTTTTGTAAGAATACAACAGGGATAGTGCAATATGTGTTGATCAAATGTATCCATTATCGTGTGTATGCAGATACTTTGTGCTAGATCAACTTTGTTTACAGGCCTTCAAGATCCAATAAAGCAAGACAGACACAGCCATAGCTGAATATAGACATTCTTCTTCATTTTTTTTTTTTAATAATCTATTGGAATATACATAGCAAGCTTAATTCTAATACTATTTTTTTTCTCAACTCTCAACTGAAGATACTTGTTAACCTGGACTGGCATCTAAGGAAATCAAAACGTATATCTGAATATTTTCAGCATGTTGCAAATGTGCTTTACCTTTAATTTTTCTTAATGTAGAATTAGTCTCATATTAGAGAATTTAATAATTTAAGACTAGAAAGTTATTATCTTCTTCCTTTTAAAGAGAAATAGTTTTATCAGATACTTATTGTGAAAATAAAACAGTTAGAAAGGCATGAAATTAGGATCTGATGTAATATTTATCTTAGAAGCCCAAGCAGAGTTTAGTGGGAACCTGGCATTTCCTTATCTTCTGATTTGCCTTTGAGATTCACAGCTAATAATGGCATAACAGCCAGCAGATATCCAAAACAGCCAATGTCTTACTCCCAGAGTGACAGCCTATATGAATCAGGACCTGATCAACTGCACAACTTCTGAGCAAGAACAGAATTCAGATTATTAATCATATAAGCTAATATATAGCTATATACATATACTAATAGCTTATTTATATTGTATTTTTTACTACAGGAGCAAACTGTTGCCTCTTAGGCAAAGAAAGCAACTTTTATACAAGGTTTTGTGTTTTATATACTGTCTAGCTGTATTCCACAGCTAGACAAAAAAAGTTAGAAGAAAGACTGAGTCATTTTTATATGCTGTCTATATGAATAAAACAGTGAAATAGTGACAAGAGAGGTAGACAACTAGTAAATTCTTTTTTCCTGAGTTAAAATTACTTGCCAATATGTAAATTTATATGGCAATTACAATCCAAAAATTATAAAGAATGTTAGACTAATTTAAAGTACATAATTTTTCTTTAATTTTCTTCTATATTCCTTTTTTTTATTCCTGATTCAAGGAATTTTACAAATCCAGACTTTACTGAACTAATTGATGGTGACTAAAGGTAATTATGTATATTATATACTGGTAAATAGGAAAAAATATACTGTATAAAGTCTGAAGACCACTTAGACTGACGTCTGGTAACATGCATGTTTGGACAGCTCTGGAGAAAGATTTAAGATATATGCAAATACGGTTCACATTATTTTTTTTTAAATTACTTCAGATATACCTCTGAACTTAATTGCAACTCTTTATGTTGCTCTCTTAATTCATGTTATGTTAATTTAGCAGTATTTTACCAAAGCCCTCTTCTCTATGGTGGCAGAATCAAATTACAGAGAAAGGCATATTTAGAAAAGGTACTATTAATCCTTCTCCCACAAGTAGTAACACCAAATTGTAATATCTAATTTAGTTATTCTAAAAGATATTCTTTAACTAGAGACATTCTATAACTAGAGATTGCATGTTCACCTCAGGAGCAGAATAAGAACATTAGAAGAAAATGACTGTATAGACAAGCATAAGTACTGTATCCTTTACTCACGTGTCATTCATTGGCTCTATTACTAAAACTCATCTATCAAATTTTTTTCTAATTTGGATATCTCTGGCCTGGATACTTCAAGGAACGTTACAGTATGGGCCAGCTATGAGATCTGAGGAATTTCCAGCCTCTGGAAATTTATTCAAGAGCACACCTGGAATTCCAGTTGTACAAGGAATTTGGCTTATTCCCTTTGGTCCATTCTTCCACGTTGCCTTGCATTGGTCTTCACCTCAAATAGCAATATTTTATCTTGCCCTCAGAAAGAAGAGGGTAATAAAAGAATGTTTAAATATCAAAACTTTTTTGAAGGCTAGGTATATGGACAGCTACTTGCAGTATTTCTGTGCATGAACATAAGAATCATAATAGATATTATTATCCATGTATATATTTGATGAGCACAAAATTACTTTTCCATTCCTTCTGTAGTGGCCAAGTTCTGTTCATTTCTCTTAGCTGAGAAGCTCAAAGTATTCCCATCTTGTTCAGTAATTAAATAAGTTGAACACTAAGACATGAATTTTAAGTGATGTGAAATGATCTAGACACTTAAATGCACTTGAAAGTCACCTAAAATCTCTTTGAAATCTCTTTCTTAGGTATACCAGGCTCTTCAAAAACAGCACTTAACAATTGTTTCTTAAGCAAAAGCCATTCCTAGATTTTTTTTCCCCTTTCAGCTCATTTAGAAAGGATGTAGGTCTTGCTTCAAGGAAGGAGGAAGTCTGAATAAACAGAATGAAACCCCCTCTACTACCAACATGAGTGAAATCTGATCTTGTCACTTAAGGTTTTGGGATTTTATGTCTCTTAATCCATTGATTCAAATGGTGTGATGTGAAAAATGTGGAAAATGTCAAAGCCTTTCTTAAGCCTTCCTTCTACAGTTTCATAAAGACATAATGAAGAGAGGTCAGATTAAAAAAGAAACCAAAACATGCTTTATCTCAGTTCAAAAAGAGAAGGAAGATACAATTATTCTTCTTATGAATAAAATTCTGTTTTGAACACAAGAAGAAAAGCATTAAAGGCAGCAGCACTATTCTTATAATTAATTTTCTTTTCTTATTATTGAAAACAATATTCTCTTAACTGAAGAATATTTTTTTTTCCAGAAAACTATTAAATAAGGTTCTCTTGAGCTTTCTAAAATGTGTCTATTCTCCACTTTTAAAGTGCCTGGATTAATTAGAGCATGACCTGCACAATAGAGAAGAGACAAAACTTTACCAGTAAATGATGACACTTCAAAGAAATAAAAGAGGTTATTTGATACAGAATTCTATGAGCTCCACCATTCACAGGGTGGGCCCCAAGGCATTTGAATTCAGTTCAAACCATAATAGATATGTAGAATACTCGAATGTGTCTCAGTTTTGTTGAACACTTCGAATACAATTAGCTGAAACCAAAGTGCTACCCACCTACAATAGAGCTGCATCTGCATTAGTGATGGGAGAACTTCAAAAGGTTCACAGTTCAGATTTAATTCGCTTCTCCAGTAAGAAATGTCCATACAGGTGGCATTGCAGCCTTTTGAACTTGCAGACTAATTTTCCTTTGGTTCCCTTCTTGCTCTCTCAGAAATTCTTTCAAAAGCCTTTCCAATATATCTCTTTTTATTTTTTATTTCTTTTTATTCACATAGTGGTGTAGAAAACTACTTCCCTTATTATTGCATAGCTACTGCAACATTTTGGTCTTTCATGGTTTTGAGGCTGATATTCTGAAATGCCAACTTTCTTCTTGAGTCTAGAATATTTGGAAATGAAACAATGAGGAAACATCCTAGACTGAACAGTGTTTTCAAAATTATAGCATTTCGTTGGT
>VZTV01126049.1:0-17169 GCA_013400875.1 Anhinga rufa
AATGATAACCTGTGCATTTTTGCCTGAGAGGGTAGATCTCATGATGCTTGGGAGCTGCTCATTCCAGTTAGTCCAAAACATTAAGCTGTATTAAAATCAAAATAACAAACAAAACCATAAGATACATTTTATAATTTAATTCTCTATGAAATGAGCAACAGAATAAACATATGCCTTCAGAGACAATTATGAGTGGTGTCTATAAGACATGGTGATAATCAATGGTGAATAAGAAAGTGTTTAGCTAACTTCCTATAAATTATAGCCATTTCCTAGTTCATTAACCTGGACACGAGTACAGACTTTCTTCTCTACACGTCTGTTCAATTCTGGTCATGTCTTTATATTAATATACCATTACAATATAAACTTAATTCTGCTAATGAGTATATTAGCAATTTCTAACAGTGAGATTAATCTGCAGCTTTTCCCATATTAGAACTGGAATGCAGAAGGTTGATAATGGGGAATCAAGTGACCTTAATATGCTCTACAGGAGGCACAATCGGCCCCTCACTACTGTTAAACAATGGTGGGCAAAATGTTATGGAACGAGCTGTGGGTGAAGTTTATACACTGATCAGAACCTGCCCATCCTCTTATTGCAATCTCCATCAGTATTTAGGTGGGGTTTTTATGATACCTAGATAATTTGTATTTTACAATACAGCAAAAACTCTTAATTTGCATAAACTGTACGTTAAGTCACACATGGAAATAAACTCCTTGACTACCCATGCAACATTGTACATTCAGTTATCAAAAATTAAAAATACAACATAATACGGCAGAAATGTAGCCTAGCCTCCCCAAAAGGGAGGCTGTTACAAGACAGAAAAAGCAGGTTGCCTGTCTTCCAGAATAACAAAGAAGATTAAAATATCTCAAATTTGTAAGGCACTTATTAGCAAAAGGCTGAAGTAGAAATATAAACCCCCCTATTATCTTACTAGCAAACACAAACTTCTTGAGAGTGGCAGGAAGGGAACTAATTTAGACTTCTTTCCAGGATGCTGTCCACAAGCACAGTAAATGTTCATCTCTTGTTATAGAAATTCATACAACACTGATCTTTGTGATAAACACATGGGCCTATCAATTTGCCACAAAAGAAAATCAGATTTCTTTTTGCAAATGGTTAAATTAATTTTGTTCTTTTTTAAGCAATGAGAGTAACGTCTGACAAAAGAAATCAGTAAAATGGTCACTCTTGATAATTTCATTTCTCACTTTTCTTAAAACCAGCTTGAATTTTTTAACATTCCTTGAAAATGTAATGATCATTTGGTCTGAAACATAAAAAGATATAAAATGTTGTATCTTAATTCTGCAATTGCTTTAAAAAAAAAAAAATACTACCATTTGTCCCCTAAACCAAGGAATCTACTTAACCTTGTAAGGTTCAGCAGCATCAGTTGACTGTGAAATAAAGAAGTGCTGCTGTATCCTCATCAGTAGGCAAAAATTAAATTCTGCTAAGAAACATATAATACATACTTTTGACATTCATCTAGAGCTAACACGTGTGGATGATCATCTTCAGACATTGTTATTACTGCTTCCCGATTGAAAGCCCCTCGACGTCTCTGGTCGACAGTGTGTCTTGTGATTGAGGATGTGGTTGAACTGGTCCAATAGAGAGTGTCCCAAGCTCTATGATAAGCAAGTCCCTCCACTGACCCAACATCTGGAAGACAAGGTTACAGACAGAGCAAATAAAACTCCTTCCAACAAGATGTTTGTTTTTCTTTTTCCTCGAAGTTGATCCTGCAGAATCACAGAGTTCAGCTATTTCAGCCTATGACTCTGTCAATTCTTTTATCATTTTTCCTGTTTATATTTTTATTGGAATCAAAGTCTTATTATTTCTTCATAAATTTAAATAAAAAACCATAGAGAGCAAGATCACTATTAATATCCCTGTACTATACTTGTCCATTCTAACACTCATTAATATTTTTACTACAGTGCCCCCAGATAATAAATTAGAAATAATAAGCATTTATTCAAGACAACAGTAATTTAGTCACAACTTCAAACATCATTTAAGCCAAATCTTGGGCATGTTTTCATTAATTACTTGTATTATTTAGCGTTATCTTTTGATGTATTTTCTAACACGGATACACATTACATTAATAGGGATCAAAGTGTCCTGTTGTTATTAACTGTATAGGCTTTTTTTAAACACCTCAAAAATACAGAAAAAAGACCAACTCTGAAGGTCTCAGCATAGATACATCGTTTTAATAAGCCACAATACCACCTCTTTCATTCCACATAAAAAACCATGAGCTAAAACCAAAAGCAAATATTAATAAGCAGCTAAAACATATATTTAACATCCAGAAAAGATAAATTGTATCTGATTCCAATATATAAAACTGACAGACTGTGAGAAATAGGAGTAATTATTTCCTACCATTATTTTTGAATTACTACAGAAATGTACGTTGATTACTTCACTTATTATTTCGTTAGAAACAAATAATTTTAGACCAGAAGGTTCATGCAGTTTATTAATGAGCTACAGAACGCAAAAATCTAGAAATATAAGGATTACGTTACACTGGTTATTACAGTTTACATTCAGCTTGCTGGAAGATGCGGTTTTTACCATGCAATTCATATACACAGAACAGAAAGTCCCAGAATAAGTTTGATCACACTGAAAGTGCTAACACTAAATCAAAACTATGAGGCAAATAAATCAAAACTATGAGACAAATAATCATTTATCAGGTTTTTATATTTCTCCTGCTGAAGCATTTGGAGATCTTCTGACTTCTTTTTCATTACACATCTCTAGAGAAGTGTCAGTGCCTTGTCTTAAAGAAGAAAGAATAGAAAACATAAATTAGGTGACACTCCTTAAATGGAGCTGAATATATGTACAATGGGTTTTCCTACTTATGAAGGAGAATTTATGAAAAAAGATATATTCAGCTCACTTACAAATAACTCAGAAAAGTGACTGAGTTTAACTTCAAAAATGGCATCGAAGGCAACTTGAAAATTACAAAAAATTCTTCTGACCATTGCAAAGATGACCCTTTAGACAAGAATTCTGGTCTTCAAACAGATTAACGTGTTACAAGTATTCTTTCTTTACATGCAATATTTATTTGCCTTATTAATCTATTTTTAATTTTAAGCATCAAAAACATATTGAGATATAGTGAAGGTTTTATTTTTTGTTTCAGAAATCACAAACTGAAATCAAAGATAGGCAGTTCTTTCAAACATCATGACAGAGATGTGCAAACACCTACTGAAGTATTTTAAAACCAGTTAGAACATACCTGAATGCAGGCTTATTATCAACTATGGCTTATGTAGTTTCTGGGTATGTCTGTCTATACTATGAACCGAGGAATCACAGAATCACAGAACGGTAGGCGCTGGAAGGGACCTCTGGAGATCATCTTGCCCAGCCCACCCCACGTGAGCAGGCACACCTAGAGCAGGGTGCTTTATTCTTGGGTCTTGCACCCCTGAGCACCCACACCACATGCATATTACTTTATACCATGGCAACCTTCTGGAACGAAACTAATTCCTTCTGAGATGTAAACCAGGTATTCTGGCAAAAAATTGCTACCCTCTCTGATGAAATATTGTTTTGGGAGTATAGACAAGACTGCATCATTTGTTTTGTTCCTTGCGCCTACAGAGACCTCCCAACCACTGAACTCTCTACACCTCAAACACACCCTATCTTTCTTACACCATGCTTCAGGACATACAAAAAATACCCATGATCATAACATCAAAACATCACTCTTAGGACTGATATACAGCCAGCACACAATGTTAGGTAGCATGAGCCAGAAAAAAATCCTAAAAAGAATGATAATACCTCAGAGCCAGAGAAACATAACATAGGATTCAAAGGAAACCTGGACTGCCTAAAACATCCTACAGGCACCCAGCCAAGCACTGCATGCATGAACCACTCTGCTCCCTGGTCTAGGCCTAGGGATTGCTCCCAGGGGCAGAAATCTGTACAGTTTAGAGGTGGGCTCCGATATGTTTCTTGGTCACTTCTTGCAAATCTTCCACTAACTGTGAAATTAAAAGAAAACGTATAAAGTTTGATAAATATTAAAGAGCCAGGAATATGATTCTAACTTAATATACTAATTTCCATTAAAATTACATGCTGAATCCCAATTTACCACTACTTACAATTCTCTAAACTAAAACCAATGCTTTTAGATATAACGTGGACAACACTCTTAGATATATAGTTTAACACTTAGGTCTCCCTGTGTGGAGTTCAGGACTTGGTCTCCATGATCCTCCTGAATATCTTCCAACTTGGGATATTCTATTAAAAATGACAGAAGATGTATTGACATTTTCTGACCAATTCACACTTTATTTGTAATGAACAAACCACCAGAGCATTTCTTGTACAATTTTTACCTTTCGTATCTGTGAATGTTGAGTGTTTCTTCATCTTTATTAAGTTTTTAGAAAAGTGAAATCAAGCCTTTGTCATGTGGTTAAAGACGTAGCCCTTAGGAGGTGAAGATTTAACTAAGATTTGCTGCAAATCATGCTCTTCATTTGAAAGATGACTATCAAAAATAAAAATAATTTCCCTCACATAAACTCTTGAAATTCTGTCACCTTTAGCCTTGTTTCTTACCTGAATCTGTCAAGAAATTTGAAAGCAAACTGTTTATACAACAAGCCTAAAACTCTTCTGTACTAGACAAAAGATAATGATGATGTTCCTGCTACAGCTAGATGTGATGAACTAGAACACAACTAGAATGATGAAGGTGCTACAGGATGTGTAGGTTTACTTGTAATTTCTATACTTAAGAGAAGGACTCAGTTTTCTACAAGAACCAGAAAGTATAGCTTCACATTCTTAAACTCATACTGCATCTCCACACCAACGTCTGTAAATGGTGGTAAAGGAAGGTTTAACTCAACATTGCTATTATAAAACGGTAAATTCTAAACTTTTAGAAAACAGAGTCATGGAAAATTATGTCATATATGGAGACAAGGAAACATTTGGCATACAGATGAAAAATGCATCTTCCTCTCATTTTAATAAAATAAAAAAATAATAAAAAAAGAAGAGGGCTCCTTATTAGATGATCACATCTTTGAGCAAATTAAATCTGAAACTATCAGAAGGTTCAGGTAACAAGCCTGTGGATCATAATGGCTTCATAAACACCACTAGCGCAAAAATTCAGTGTAAAAAAATATATTTTTCGTTAAAAAAAAAAAAAATCATTCAGAGGAATTCAATTGCCTTGATGTAAGGCATGAAAAACACACTAGTTAAAAATGACAGTCTGCTGCAAACACATACCAAGTGCATTTGCTTACCTCCACCAAAAGTATAAATCCTGAAGTATTTATACCAAGCATTTTTTTTTATTTACCAATAAACTCGTAGTTTTATCATGTTCCTTACTTATGGATTTGAGAACTCCACCAATACAGAAGAGAATAATTTAATACTATGAGAAATCTGTAAGTAAGGTAGTTTTAAAGTAAATGGCATAACACCTAGATAGTAGGTACTAAAGTGATCCAAGATTTAGATAAATTCTTACAACAGAAAAAGCCAACTAACTTTGTTCTTATTAGCACGTAGTATGAGCCAGATGAAGTACCACCAGTACACTACTCAGGCAAATCTTCAGTATAATAAATTATTAGTGCTAATACAATGTTTTTTGTTAGTTTATATTGTTTCTAGGTTAAAATAGACTTTTTGGTTTAGAGGTTAGTCAAGAATCCCAACATTCATATAAGTTCTTTTATCAATGATACAGCAGGTGCCAGCTGAGGACAGAAATGGACCTAGAAATGGTCCTCTAGTGACTTCCAGGTGGTTTCTTAAAACTAAAACTTTCTAGCAACTTTATATTGCCAAAGACAGGGCACTGGAGAAGATTCCAAAGGAACTGCATTCTAGTGTTATATCATTACTGGCTTGCATTGATACTATTTTATAGTTACTTATTTCACACTTCCTTAAGGAATATTCTAGACCACTTTTTTTTTTTTTAAGTTAATTTATCATTAGATATTCAGTTATTTAAAATATATCAGAAATATATACTCATCCTATCTGGTGCTCCAATTGGGGGATTCAGTCTGAAAATCTACTGACAGGATGAAAATTAGCAATTTGTTTACTCTCAGCTTCATATTTTCCCAGCATCATATAATATTCTGAATTAGTAAAGCATAAAGAAACTAGAAATGAAAAGAAACACATTTGTTTCACTGACATATTGAATTAAAACACTGATGGCATTAGAAGCCTACAGCACTGATTAAATTTATTCTAGCCATGAAGCAACAGTTTATGATTTTCACATGAATAGCATACTTAAATGAAAGGAACATTAATACAATATGATATTAATATACAAATACTCACATTATTCACCTGCCACTGACATTCTGAATTAAATCAGTAATGGGGTGTATAACTGATTAAATATCTACACAAGAGAATGCAACAGCTTATGATTTACAAAGGCAATGGTAGAGTGATCACATCATTACGTTGCCAAATGCTATCTATCACTTTTACTGAACTTAACGAAGATGGATTGCATCCCACAGATGAGATGCAGCCTATAAATATTGTCATGCTGATCTTCATCTGACTTTCCTAGGGAACAGACAAGCAACAAATCAATAACTGAAGAACTCAGATTAGAGCTCCCTCATTATTGCAAACACAAAATAAAAATACTAAAGGGTCTAAAGTTTAAATTATCCAATAGTTGTTGCCACTGACTTCTGGTAATTTATATACTATTTCTCAGTTTCCTAGATTTTTATCTCCTATCTTCTACTTTTAAAATTCTCTAGAAAGTTTCGTCAAAACTTTTCCAGTTGCATCAGTTCAACTACCTTTTTTCCTTTAATTTCTTATTCTTACCAACTCTTTTTCTTTAGCAAAGTTGTAAAGCAAGAACAGCTGTCAACATCATAATGTTTTTAATACTGAAAAGCCATCAAAGTAATAAAATTGAGCATAAACAGCACTTCAATATCAGAACTATGGAGAAGGCTTTAATGTTCAGTACTTAACATTAAACACCTGTTTGATCTTTTTTCATTCTCTGAATTGGCTTTCACAATTTACCTTTCAGGATACAGCCCGTCAGTTGTTATACCAGACTGGTCACAGGAGATGACACTGCTTTCTGTCAATCTGTTTGTGCAAGTTTATGATGATAGATAACAGGCGGTCACCATTTGATCTGAGTTTAAAAGAATGGCTGACGAGTAATAAAGTACCTGAAGAAAAGGGTTTACAGTTCACATATCTAACTGACTGCACAATTAGAACTTTAAATAATTCTGTACCCTTCTACTTTGCTCTTCAAGCAGCCATAGAGCAGGAAGTCTTTCTGCTAAAGAAAAATTCTAAGTCAATAATAACTTGTAATAAAAAAAAAAAGAAAGATGAGTTCAATTTGCCTTGAAAATTAGAGGGTGATTTAATTTCTATTGCTTCTGTCAGTCTGTCACATGTAAAACAAGGCCATCATATATTCTAACAGAAATATTAAATATCAAATATTGCATAAACTCTGAACTGTAATAAGCAATTATTTACTTGTCCTATTTAGCCTAAGAATTTTATTTTATTTTAGAGCACATGTAAACTTTGCTAAAATTGTACCATAAATCACCAAACCTCTGTATCATTTTTCCGTACCTCCAAATTAGAAACCCATGCTATACAGAATGCCAGAATGGCGGGGGTTGGAAGGGACCTTGAGAGATCACCTTATCCAGCTCCCCTGCGTGAGCAGCACCCCCAGACCAGGGACACAGGACCGCGTCCAGGCGGGGTGGGAATGGCTCCAGGGAAGGAGACTCCACAGCCTCTCTGGGCAGCCTGGGCACCCACACAGTAAACACTATTGCACATTAAAGGTTATTAAATGTAATAACATAGCATAAACAAAGGCTTTGTGTTCTTAAAGGCAACAACTAGCTCAGGTTCAAGACACCATAAACATCTCCATGGGTGTAACCTTCTTTTTCCTTCAAATTTACTGTGGTAGCCAGTACTGGAAAGAATGAACATTTGTTGGGAATAATCTAAAGGGAAAAAAAATCATTTTAGAATCTAGAAAAAAAAAATCCCTTTGTTTTTGTAGAAAGTATAATACTGAAATCTCACATCTTGCAAACCATTTAGTGTCTTCCTATTAACAACTAAAAATTCAGTTGATGTGCAAATAAAAATGAAAATACAAATACTGGATAATGGCTCAAGAAACATTTCTAATACATTCAGCAAAAAGAAACTATCAGGTAAATATCTTTCTGGATTTATAACATTGCTTTAGTCTATGTCAATTAAGATGTATAAAAGGTGGTATGTATTTACTGTATCTGTGAAATATGTACAGTGTAATAAAGACAGGCAGATAACTAAGTAGTAGGATATTTATAGTCTACTTGTGAACTTATGAAAGTCTATACAAAACCCCCAATGAGACTTTTCACAGTAGGAAACATCAAAACCTATCATGAAAAAGACCATGAATCCAACCTGCAGTTCATGACTTTAACCATATTCATACGAACTAACCAACCAACCAAATGAATATTCTATGATAGACGGATAATATTTCTGTGCAATGAAGCACATTACGCATTGGTTCAATATAATAGTGGTACAACATTGGCAAAGCCCCATTTGGAGCTAGACGAGGCACATCTGCACCTTTGGGCAAAGCTGGGCCTTTGAGAGCAGGTGACCTATCAACACCTGGTGAATACCTGCATGCTCACTAATAGGAGGTTACAACTTATGGAGCGCTGATGATGTGAAAAGGACAGATAACAGAAGGAAACACTGACCCTGAAAGGATCAATCAGCAAGTCGTACAGTGTTTCTGGAACATTTTGTTTTGTTTGTTTTTAATTTCGTTATGGAGACCGACAGAAATATGTTATTCATTCTTACAAAGATTTTCAGTTATTTAGGCAGAGCTCTGTAAAAGTTTTACATCAAGAAATAGATAATAGCAGCATTTCGAATTCTAGATTATTCCAATATTTTTTTTTGTCCCCTATCTGCACTGGACATTTTTCTACATTTCGCTATATAGTTTAGCTTACTTCTGGATCAAACATATGAGTACAGAAACTCACATTGAGAGAACAGAAATAATGCCACTAACTTTTTTATCATTTTTACTTGAATATACATGAAACAAGTAATCAACTCTTTAAAATGAGGAAAAAAGTGACTTTGAAAACAGTAAGCTTGTTTCAGAACTATGCTTTTATCTTCATAAATGCTGCATTTCTTTTTGGCTCCCAGTTAGCAGCATTTAAAAAACACACTAGTCAAGCCACAGTAGATAGTACCATCATAATTTGCCATGATAATCAGCTTTTAAAAATCAAGTCTGGTTTATGTTACTAAATACAACAATTATGTATTTAATTCTATGTCTACATTCTTGTGGGCCATAATATTTCTTCAGAGAATGATTTAGCCCTTTTATCATGAGGGAGAAAATAACCAACAACTTTTTATGAGGAAATCTGTATCTACCTCCAATTACTTTTTCCCCAACAACAGATATAGCCCTTCCATAGTTGTTCCCTGACAGCAAACTGAAGAAAATCACATTGACAGAAATGTAAACCTGCTATATTCTGTCTTCTATTATCCTAGATGTAACTTACACCTTGATTAGGTTTAGGGACTGTCTTGGGGTCAGTGGTGAATAACGTAACAAAGGAATAATGATACATCGTATACTTAAGGTAATATAGGGAACTCAACAAAATAGAAAAACAATCTAATTTTGTACAACTGTAAACTGTAACCCTCCTAGTATAGTTCATTACGAGTTAACAAGTGCTATAATATCATAAGTTCAAAATAGTTAAATGTATCCATGTAAAAGAGGCTTTAAAAGTATAAAGACTTTTAGAATGGCAAGCTAACATATAGAGATGGAAGCGTTTTATTAAGTTTTAAAAAAACCTCATTTTTCATGTTAGGAAATCAGGAAATTTTCATGTTGGAAAATTAGGAAATTTTTTTCCTAATTACAAGAGCCCTCGTTATCTTTTTATGCTTTACATGTAGACTCAGAAAAATTACTACTCAGCCTCACCACCTTTAAATCAATTAAAATTACCATTACCATTGGAGCAGCTACACTAAGACTAAAGTCTTCTAATAAATACATATAATCACACATTTTTCTTGTTATTGTTGAAATAAAACCAAACAGTACAGAGATATTAGAAACATTAATGGCAGAATAGCTTAAGTAATAATTAATTACTTAACATTTGTTGGATTACATTACTCTTTAGAATAAAAATAAAACAAAGGAGAAATGTCAAGAGATGCTCTTCTGGATAGCTTTTCCCTGACAATTCACCAAATATACTTCTGCATTTTATGCAGCTAAGCCATAGCTGCTGACGTAAAAATTTACATCAGCCAAGATTTACATCAATAATAATTTAAGGGCAACATGGAAAGTTGAAGCCATCACAAGCAATATTAACTCGTCATGACTAATCTCAAGTTTAACAGGCAGAAGCACCTTTCCCGAATACTGAGGTTAGGAGTGTTTGGGACGTACTGAACTGAAAGTTCAGTGTATGTCAGCTCCCATCATGAATACATTTCAGAGTTTCAAACCAGGAACAGAAAAACAAAGCATGAAATGTGCAGAAATACATAATTCTAGAATAACAACTGCTTAATATAAAGTTAGCAAACTTTATTCACCTATAGTAACAGTTATTTACTGAACAGCTCATAAATTTTACCCATTAATCATAATATGCAGCCATATCCAGAAATAAAATATAGTAATAAACCAGACACTCTGGATTTCACTCACAAGGCAGCAGTTGTAATAATAAATTTTAGGTTTTAGTACTTAAATGTCCTTAACAACAGCCCCTTGCTTTTCATCCTTTGAAAAGCAAATATCGCTAGACCTATATTCCCACATATGCAATTATAAGGAATCCAATTCATTTATGAAATGAAAAGCAACAATATTGAAATTTTTTTTTTTAACAGATTAAAATTTTCTTTCCTGGAGAAGAAAGCTCCAAAACTAAGGGGACTTCATACAATGTACTAAATCTAATGCTCTGTAAGAGAAATGGGAATATAAATGCCTTTTTGACAGTTAAATTGGGGCCATTTAGTTAGAAAGAATAGTAGCACACATTGGAACACCTTTAAAAGATTCAGACTGTAAAAAGCCATACAATACATCACAGGATCTGACACTTTATGTTAGCAGTGAAAAGATTTTTGCCTTCTATAGACACTAGCACCTAAAATTCAAAACAGAAGCAGTGCTTTTTCCTTTTGTACTGTGAAAGATGCTACACTGGCAAAATATCTCAGTGCCATTGTTTACACAGTTAGGAAAAAAAACAGCTCATTGAGAGTATCTCATCTTAATACTTCTTTGTCTTTCTCATTTGCTTTCTTTTGCCTTTCCTCCCCCTTTTTTTTCTCCTCTCTTGTCTTTAGCTTCTAACTCGTTCATTGCTCTTCCTTCTAGTGTTGTACCACTGCACTAAACCTACGTTCACGCTGCACTGCTGTTCTAGTGATACATTGAGGTAGGCTTTGGTTAATGAATGTATTACCTCAAACTTCTACCTATGATAAAAAAAGAAAACTGCGCTATTAGCTTAGAAAATAAGACTTAAAGTCTTCCTTGCATAAACATAAGCTATTAAAACAAGTTAGGAAAACCAAAAGCTGCCTCCTATGAGGAAGGTTCTTGTTTTCCACTGCAAATAAGTCATCGACTAGCATATCAACCACTGCCTAAAGCTAATCTTAGTTTGCATTTTTACTGGGATGAAAGGTAGCTCATATAGATGGTTTATCAGAGGGATGGTTTAAGATGGTCTTCTCTCCATTCTCAGTTGACAGAAATATTAGATTTTTTTCAGAGCTGCTGATCCACTATGTCATGTTCACCAGGGAAGGAAGGAGGAAAACAGACATTCCGCTGGCACTCTGCTTCTAGGCAGGCAGAGGAGGAAGGATGTCGAAGTAAAGAAGTTTAGCAGATAGTTTGCAAATTAGGGCTTAATCTTGGATATCATAGAAGAAAAAAACGTGCGTTTATCCCATACAATATAACGTATTTTTTGCTTAATGGGTCAATCCACAGTGGTAATCATTTTATGCGTAATAGGAAACAAAAAGTTTAGCATACTGGTCTTTGTGATTTTAAGTTAATTAAGGGTCCCATTAGTTGTTTGCTCCATTAAAACCACAAAGAATCTACTTTGTGAATAACATACTATCTTTCACTGACTTTCTCTGGGTCAAACTGAGATCTCTAATTCTCTGTAGAAGAAATCTCTATTCAGATCATTACATCATTAAAAATGAAGTCAACTCGCTGTTTATCAGTTGAGAAAACAAACAGTCAATGGGAGATGTAGTATGAGAGGGGATAAGCATATAATATTAAAAATCTCATATCAAAAAGACGCTTGCTTCTGTTGAAACATTTTCATTTTCAGTTGTTTCAATCTACTTTAAAATTACTTGCAGATGGAAGATAGGTCTTTTTTTTAGATCTATAAAGATTTATAGTACTTCATATGTTTATCAGAGAGCCTTTGAAATGGCTTCCAGTTTGAATACTACAGAAACTTGTTCAGCAGTTTGAAATAATAGTGTTGTTCCATCTAGAAGTGATTAATGACAAAGAAAAGAGTAACATTCTCCCCTGGGCTCCCTCTGAGAGGAGAATAGACCCTATTGTTCCAAATGAAACTGATAACCTGTGGCAATTTTGAACAAGTCAAGTTTTCAAATACCTCCTTACATAACTCTGTGCCTTTAACTGCTAGTGATTTCTGTTCTTTCTTTCTGTGTACTGCTCCATTACCTCATTTTAACCTAGGTTTCAGAGAGACTGGCAACAGTTAGAAGTTCTACTTCTGGTAGGGCTGAATAGAAGTTGTAAAGATTATTCAGAGATGACCACCCCAACATATTGATTTAAACTCAGTGTCACTTCCATGTAAATTTGTTATCTTTTCTACCTCCTTTTGTATTGAATGCCATCTTTCATTTTTCTACAAAGCCTACACTCCATCAGGGGCTAAAATGAAATTAAAAACATCCAAAGTGTATGTAACCTCTCTGGATGTTCTCTAGAATACTGAGTTAGGATTTGATTTGTTGAGGCATTGGTTCTCACAATATAAAGCTCCAAAAAGCTTATGTGACGTGAAAAAATACTCCTTTGCAGAGTGAATCCTGCATGATTCCTCAAACTGGAAGAGAAAAAGTATATATAGAGCATGATTTTTCCAAATATAATCCCTGTGACTGTGTTTTGTTTTACAAAGGACTACCGTTGACAATGAGTAATAGGAACATCATCAAGGTTTTCACACATTTTGCCCTGACAGGTTCATGAAGCTTTTACAACAACAACACAGCAGGGTACAAAAGTACACATATGTATAGCTAGCTTACATTACAGGGTAGAAGCAGAAGCAGTCTAACCTGTGTAAAGTGAACTGCATGGCTGACCTTAAAACTAAAAAGTGGAAAGTTAAAAATAAAGTAGTGAGTGGGTGGGACTACACAGTAAGTACCTACTCATTGCTTCATAGTCTGACACTTCTCAAAATGTGTACTTGAGGCAAGAAAGACAATAAAATATAACCTCCTACACTCTTTCTGGAAAGAAAGTCTGAGCTCAAAACATGTGATATAGATGGTAGTCATGTCACAACATATTTAAAATAGATAGTGCTGCACCGATAAGCTAATTTTAAAAATGTCTGCAGATTGGATTAAACTGTACATGATGCTATAGCAATAAAATCATGAGCGATACTGAATGGTTAGGTAATCCATCACTCAAAAGAATACTTGTGGGAAATCACAGCCAAGAACAAGGTAAGTTTTAAAAAATTGGCAGTCAAGAAAGATTAACCACATGAAGTTACTTATAAAAATAGGAAAGATAAAGTCCCCACTGACTGACCAAAGGAAATAATGCTCATTTCATCAGCAGAGTTCAGAGATAAGAAAGAATCCACTCCAAAACCCTACGCTGCACAGAAAATACAGGTGTTAGGGTATGGCATACTATGCACGTGCCACACTTTTGTTGTTGTTGTTATTTTTACTTCCTGCTGAAGACAGAACCCTATCAGGTACCGGGTTCTTGGTGAGTTTTGAATCTGTTTTTAGTGAACTGGAACAAGTTAGATAAAGTTGTTTATATGCTGTAAATCTACTTTCCCTGAGCCGAAAATGTGTTAGCTAATGGGTTGTTTATGAGTTGCAAATCTGTTCAGTGAGGTGAAAATTTGTCAGATAATGGGTTGTTTATGAATTCTAAATCAATATTCAGTGAGTCGGAACTATGTTAGATAATAGCCTGCGTATGGGTTGTAAATCTGTTTTCAGAGAACTGGAAACATGTTAGATAATGGGTTCTTTCTGGGTAGTAAATCTGTTCTCAGTGAGCTAAAAACATATTAGTTAATGGGTTGCTCCAGAGTTGTAAATCTGTTTTTAGTGAACTGGAAACCTGCTTAATAAAGGGCTCTTTATATATCTTAACTCTGTTTTTAGTGTGCAGAAAAGTTCAATAATGTGTTAGATTTCAGTGGCATATCTGATTTCAGTGAGGTTGAAATCCATCAGCTAATGGGTTCCTTATGAGCAGATCTACATTCAGTGAGCTCAAAATCTGGGACAATAGTATCTTGTATATAATGTACTCTGTTTTCACCATTTCACTATTTTACTGAGTAAAAGTTTGCATGATTCGTAGACTTCAACTTAATGAGGTAGAAAGGGGTTGTAGAATTGTTAGATCCACAGTAAGTATTTCCAATGTGGTTTTGAATCTCCCTAATAAAGTAAAACTTGCCACAGATAATTTTGAAGGAAAAAGTTAAGCAAAATAAATGTTGAAGATGCTATTTTTTAACCCTGAAATGAAATACTATTACTAAAATCTCTCAACTTGATTGCATTTAAGAATTTCTGTGTAATCACATATAGTTAATATGGAAATCAGAAAATTTTAGAATTTTGCGTCTTCCAGTGAATGGAATCACTGCTGTCAACAAGTCTTACCACTGCTTTTTCCTTTATAGCTATCATTGTTGGTCAAATACTTCCACTATATCAAGCAGCCTCATGAACTGTTTCCCGTTTACAGTGAGAGAAAATCACATGCAGACTGTGGAAAGGAAGGATATGTAGTACAAAACCACGAGTTTAAAATGAATAACTCAACATAAAGAAAAGGGCTTTAAAACACATGAAGGAGAACAATAGAATAACATATACTGGAATATGATATCCCTTCTCATTTACAATGAAAAAAACAACTGAAGCATTTCTAGAAAACAAACATCACTGTTCACAAACACATCCTAAGCATATACAGTAAATTTTTTTGCAAGGATAGGAAATTTTATCTGACATTCAATTATTCAGAGTGCTGACTCTGCTAATGAAAAATGAAATCGGGCATATTAAGATTACAAGTAGAAACACTTCCTAACAATTTCTTAAAAGTATAATTCTCAACTGTGCTTTATGGAATGTCTTTAGCTCTTGTACAACAACCTATTACAGAGTAAGGAGGAATATGCTATTGTTCTTTTAAAAAAAACAATTTGTATCTCTGTATTGGTGCTTCTCCAGTATTTCTTTCTCCTCTTTGTTTTAAATGTAAGAATTTCCAGTGGCTTTTCATATAATACTTTTAATCTTTCCTATAACACCAGAGTTAAAATAATGCTTGTATGTCACTACTGCACATTTCTGTGAGTTGTTTGTCTCTCTTGTATGGATAACATCAACTCTGAATCCCTAGGTTTTAACGCTTTCCTGGGAGTAATGAGAACATCTTGACAACATTGCTTAGTTTCTCTTTACCATATCTTAATACAGATATCATTAATTCCTCTAAAATACGCTCACATAAAGTCAAGTTAAAAAAGAAAGGCCTTGTATTCTATTTGAAAAATGCTTTTCAATTCATTAATGTCAATAGTTTTCATGACCATGAATACCTTCCCAGAACCACAGTGCAGAGGGACATAATGATACAATTATCCAATATTAGTTGTAAAATAATATTTTGTCCGTTTGCAGCTGTTTAACCTCTTTCTTTTCTAAAAATATTTCCATTAATATCCAACAGCAAAGGCGATACCTTCCACATCAAATGTACCTCCATTTTTCCTAATTACTTTCTTTGGTCTTGTTATTAAACTGTTTGACCCAAACAAATAGCTAAATGTAGCAATGCTGTAGGCAACATAAAGACAGACATTCAGATGAGAGTTATCCGCAACATAAGTAGCAAAAACTATACAACACTTCATACATTTTGGAAAACAGTTACAAAAATGAACTGCAGCCTCCACAAAAAGAGAGTACTCAAAAATGACAAGGAAGATAAGAAACACATTAAATATATGCATCCGATAACTGACTACAGGTGAATGAGGTTTATTGTATATTTTACAACAATTAAATTGGAACAGAAATGAAAGACAGCAGATATTTTTAGAGTTTAGATTTTTGTAGCAGGGATTTTTGGATGTTTAGCATTAAGGATATATTTCTTACACATCCACATTCCCATTTTCCTTGAATTCTAATTTTGCCATGACAAACCACGATAACTTTTTACGTACACCTTGTATTAAAGTTATGTTACACTTTGTTGATAAGGATTTCAGTGCCATATCTTCAGAAGATTTTACTGAGGCCTCAGCTGCAAAATATGTTTTGTGTCTTGTCCTGGAGACTTTGGTGATGTTATTGGCATCAATTCCTTGACAGCAGTGTCAGGTTTCAAGTATTCAGAGGATAAAAAAATGTCAAGTTTCATACAACTCCTACTACTAGTGTGGTGAACGAAGGCATAGTAGACATGCAAAGCTACTGAGTAAGCCTCTACTAAAACCGGACAATATTGTAGATTGGAATTTGTCTCCGATTGTCACGGAGCACAAGTCAATTTTCGTGGGCTCACTACAAGAAGGGCGACTTAACTGCATACATTAACCAGGGTCCTCGTATTTTATACTGAGGAATGGTTATGTCAGCAGAGATATCTTGCACTACTTCACCCCCACGAA
>VZTV01126074.1:0-22125 GCA_013400875.1 Anhinga rufa
GTTGGATGGGAAAAAAAAGGCTTTGTGTCTGGATTTGAGTTTTTAAGTCCGAGTCAAGCCTTATCAGATACGACTGCCTTAGCGTGGCTCTACAGCAGCCCAGGAGCACCTGCACAGGAGCTTCCCCACGGTCCGGGCAGCCTGTGCCAGCCCCCACCCCACGCCTCTGCCTCCGGGAGTTTCACCCCATCGGTGCTCCACAGTGCTGGACGCGCTCATGAATCCCGAGCACCCATTAAGGACAATTACTGTGGGCTGGAGAAAAGGGGAGATACTTGGCTGATGAGTCAGGAAAGCTGGATTTCAGAATACTGGCTGCCTCGTCCTTCCCAGGCAGGCAAAGCACTCCTGTGAGTCAGCTTAAAAACTTGCTGATGAGTTCAGTGGGGAGTTTCTTTGATGTGGGCAGGGCCGGAGCTTGTGGGTGTGGGTAGCAGGATTAATAAAGCTATTGCTGATGCAGCCTTGAGGGCAGGAAAGGCATCTGAAGGATCTTGGAGGGAAAGAGGTAGCCTGTGAAAGAGGGGACATGGAAAATAACTTGACAGCAGGAGGCATTCTGGCAGTAAACAGTGGTCTGCCAAAAGCTATGGACGTCCTAGATGAACCCCATTTAAAGGCAGACTTCATCGGACTTAGAGTAACAATAAGGACCTTACGGTGGAGGTGGATGGTTTGTTAGCAAGTCCTCTAGAAACTTTCTTTAGGGAGGCTGTATGTCAAGTCAGGTTTTAGATGCTAAATACTGAAGGTGACAGGAGGCAAGATGGCTCAGCTGCTTCGTAAGCAATTTTATCGGCTATGGTCCAAAGCTTCAGAAGGCTGTTGCAGACATCTCTTGTTTAGGTCTGCTAAATTTTACCGCAAAACACAATTCATATTCCCGAGTTTTCAAGCAATCAAACAAAATTGGTGGCTGAAGAAATAAAATGAGCACTTTAGATTTTTACTGGTTTTTACGGTTGTAAATGAGAACCATTGCACAGTATGTTTATATGACATAATTGTTTTCAAAAGTTGAATTGGACCTTTTCATTTCTAGAAAGGCAGAAACCCTGTTTGGGGCTCTTAGTGCTTCACAGGTGTAAGAAAAGCAAACTAAAAGAAGGGAAATAAGGGAATTTAGCATGAATAAATGTTACTCTGACAGGTTTTCCGTTTCTCATAGAACTTCCAAATTATTAATCAACACTTCCTCCTATCTCAGATTTTATTTTAATTGTTAATAGAGACAAATAGCTTGGAAACTTCTCAAAACCCTTTTTTTAGACTATGTACTAAAAAGCAGGTGCCAGTCTTGTTTCAACTGAAAGTACCTTTAAAAGATGGCATTTGAGGGAAAACCTGAAAGTGGCAGATTTGTTCCCTCCTGTTTGTAACAACCAGGTGTTGACCCATTTTGCCTTGTCTCTTCCAGACTGCAGCTGGCAAGTTAAAGCAAATGATGAACGCTTCTACGAACAGCCCCAGTTTAAGAGAACAATATTTCTGTGCTTCAAAAAGAGCAAATATTCAGTAAGCTTTCTTTATCTCAACTATGTGCTAATAGGACTTGTCAGGGTGAATGCTTTCTTCATCTCAGTAAGATCTTTCCAGCCCCTGCTGATTAGTGTAAAAGCCGCAATTAACACTTCCTCAGGATTTCCATCAAAGGTGGGGAAGTAAAACTGGTTTTGGTTTTGTGAATGTAAAATCAAGGTACCAAGAGACTTGTTTAAGATGGGGTAGAGAATTAGAAGCCAGGCGTCCTCAGCCCAAATTCCAAGTTTTATCTGCTCAACTAGGGCTGTTGCAAACGTCCCCATAGGTGTCATCTTTCCCGTCAGAAGTCTCAGTGTAGTATTAAGCAATATGCTGATGCAGCTAGGCTGGGACAGTCTTATAAATAGACATTTGGGAATGTCTAGTCGTTGAAACAGTGTCATTCTAAATCCACCTAATTATGATAAAGGAGACATTTTTATCTCATTTATCAAGACAAATGGTTGAATTTTTTTCCCTGTTCCTAATTTTTTAACTTTTCAAAGTAATAAAGCAGAGGTGCTTGCTTGTGGTGCTGGTTGCGAGTGACAGAAGCTTGGGCTGCAGGGTTACACATGGACTGTCTGGCTTTATCTGTGATGTTCATGTGGTTCCCCTGTACCTGCTGAGGTACCTGCCTTGCAGGCTTGAGGCAGTTGGGATTATCGCATGCATGAGTATGAACACTTCATAGTAAACCTGCTACAACTGGAGCTAGTCAAATGGAAATCCTTCATGCTTGGACTAGGTAGGGACTGGCACTTACGAGAGTTAACCTTTGCTGGATCTGACATTGTCCCTCCTGAATAAGCCTAATTAACAGTCCTTTGTATCTTGATTAATTATTTGTAGTTTTATCCATAATAGTGATGTCATGTATTCAGCTAATAGTGTCCAAAGGCATTACGGACAAGATTGCCTAGGAGGAGAGCACTGAAGTTTCCTCCCCTCTGTGCTCATCTGGCAGTGCCATGTGCACTGTGTCATTTACCTGGGGAGAGGCTGTAACCTTTCCACACTGTGACTGTGCGATGACCTCTGTGTAGTCCTCGGTGTAGCTAAGGCTTCAGTCTGAGATGCTTTTTAGGGTATGTTAATGTCAGTGAACAGACCTTTTTTTACCTCATTTCATTAAGATGGTGACCCATGTTAAACTCTTGAGGAAAGGTATAACTCTAACAAAGGTCATTGGAAATATTTCACTAGTAAAATCTTTACTTAAAAATATGCATTGCACATTTTCAATGTAAGAAGAATCTGCTGTTGAGAATGACATTTGGTTTTCTTCAACAGGGAAACGCAATTAAGACATACAAGTACAACCCTATCACTTTTTTACCACTGAATCTGTTTGAACAGTTTAAAAGAGCGGCCAACTTCTACTTCCTCGTTCTTCTCATTTTGCAGGTAAGAAAGACAGAGAGAATACGAACTGTGAAGTGAATTTGAGGTGCTAATCTACTGAGCTGAACAGTGCTTGTGACACAATCCAGTGCTATCCTGTTAGGAAATTGCAGGGCACTTTGTGAGGGACTGTATCTGAACTACTACAGAAACTAAGCCCATCTTAACAGAAATCTGGAAAAACCTACACTAGCTTTGTATTAGCTGGGATGAGCTAGTTGCAGAGTTCGTGAGTTTCATGGGGAAAAGATGTTTCTTTTACTCTGTAAAACATGATGGCCTTCAGTTCCACTCGTGAATCAGAAGCTCCAACAGAAAATATGAGCCGCTACAATTATTAAACAGAAGCTGATGCTGAGGTAGGGCAGTATGGTCAGACTCTCCCCCGAGAGTCTCGTTCATGTTCACAACTGACTTAAAATTCTCTCTCTGATGTGTTGGTTTTGTTTCTTATGTTATGGTCAGATCACTGTTAAATGTCTTTGAATTGAGCTTGATAGATAATCCTGTAGTGAACTGATTTTATTTGTCTTTTGTAGTCGATTCCCCAAATAACTACCCTGTCATGGTATACAACACTGGTGCCCTTGCTCTTGGTGCTGGGAATAACTGCAGTCAAAGACCTAGTGGATGACATTGTAAGAAAAATACTTTGTTAATATTAAAAGCAAGAAACCCCAGTGTCGTTCATTTCTGTAATTGTGATACACGGTAGGGTGTACATTCTCTATTCCTGGTTTTCAGGCTCGTCACAAAATGGACAATGAGGTTAATAATAGGACATGCGAAGTCATCAGGGGTGGAAGGTTTGTACTGTTCCCTTCTTAACTTTCTAAGTAATGTTTGCTGCCTTGTTACTCATTTTCATCACAGATCTTAAACCACAGATTATAGGGAAAGTTCAGCTTTCTGTTCTCTACTGTTCCACATGTCTGTGTGAAAACCTACTTGAAAATGGAAGAGAATTGCCCAAAGGAGTAGTTTAAACTTAATTCTGTGGCACTAAATCTGTCCTAAGAGCAGCTTCTATGGTGAGAAGGACAGAAATTCATATATAGGTGAAGAGGGAAGAGGAGGGGTTAAGTTGACCTCTAAGTTATAGACCCCCAACTAAATTGCAGTTTCCAAAAAGAAGAAATACACCGTACCAAGATGTAATGGTTTTGTACTAAGGAAAGTCGAATATTTCAAGATTTATGGAGTGCATAGTGTTCTAGATTAAATATTTATTTAAATATTCTAGTTTAAATAATTGTTAAACTATCTTGATATTAGGTTCAAAACCACAAAATGGAAAGATATTAAAGTTGGTGATATCATTCGTCTGAAGAAAAATACGTTTGTTCCTGTAAGTGCTTTAGATATATTTGTTTTATGTTCCTACAGAGTTCTGTAGGAATCTTGACTTGGATTTATTTGATACTTATGTATTTGCTTTTCTAGGCTGATATTTTGCTGCTATCCAGCTCGGAACCAAACAGTCTCTGCTATGTAGAGACAGCTGAACTAGATGGGTAAGGTTCTATGTAACCATTTATTGGATTTAATTTTGGTTTACTGATAAAAGAGCAAGAAGTGTGTATTTCATACTCTACTTGTCACTTGTTAAGCCACACCTGGAAAACTGCATCCAGTTCTGATTCCCACAATTCAAGGATCATTAAAAATTGGTGAGGGTTGACTGGAGTGCCGCAAAGCTGTCTGAAGTGTTGGAAAACATGACATATGAAGAAAGGGTGAGGGACTTGGATTTATTCAGCCTGGAGAAGAGAAGGGCGATTTAATCAGTCTTCCAGTATCTCAAAGATGGTTATAGAGAAGATACTCTCTTCACAAGGATGCACAGTGACAGGACGAGAAGCAATGGGTATAAGTAGCTCCAGAGGAAATTCTGCCTGCATTCAAGAGTAATTGTTCTCATGGTGGATAATTTTTACCATTGGAATAGGCTGCCCAGAGAAGTGGTGGAATTTCTCTCACTGGAAACAGTCAAGGCTTGGCTTGACAGGGCCCCGGATAACCTCATCTAAGGTCTTGCTTCCAACAGGAGGTTGGACTGTTGATTACCGGAGGTCGCTTCCAACCTGGATATTCCTATGATTTTGAACTTTTCTTATTCCCTCTCAGTGGGAAAACAAAAAATATTTATTTTTCTATGGAAGGTTTTTCATAGAAACTGCTTAGATAGCATAAAGCTTATTGTCTCTGTCACATTGCTTTGTAAATACTGTTTTAGTTCATGTTGTCAGATGATATGGACTTCACCTAATGAGGTAAAACGTTAGTTTTTCCGAATGAGCAGTGTATTCCTCACACAACCTTTAGTAATCTTAAAAACGTCATGCAAAACAAGGATCTGTTTGTATTGCAAAAGGTTGTTCTCTATTGAGCTTTTAACAGTGTTGGTAATTAAATATTGCTTTCAAATAACCATTACTTCCAACTTAATTATTGCATTAGTAAAAGAATGATTCTGAGAAGCTTCCCTTATCTACAATGAGCAGAAGGAAAGGGGTAAGATTTCACTTAAAATCACAGAACCACAGAATGCCCTGGGCTGGAAGGGACCCACAGGGATCATCAAGTCCAGCTCCTGTCCCTGCACAGGACACCCCAAATTCACACCATGGCTCTGAGGGCCTTGTCCAAGTGCTTCTTGAATATCTTGTGAAGAAAAGCAGCCAGTGTAAGAAGTAGTCACACGGTTCATAAATGCTTTGTATCCATGCAAATGCGTGGCTTTGCCATTGCTTCAAGGTAGGAGGTTGGTATACTGATTTGCTTAATATAATCTTGTTCAAACTTCTTTCCTATATCTGTGCTTTTAATAAAGTGACTTTTTTATCCTTTCTTCTCAGTGAGACTAACTTAAAATTCAAAATGGCACTTGAGGTAACACACAGATACCTTCAAGAAGAAAGAGCAATGGCAGACTTTAATGGTTTGTACGGTTATATTCTTATAACTATTCAAATGTTGCTTGAACAGTTTACAAATAAGTAAATCATGAATGGGGACAGAAGCGTTGCCAATGGTGCTTGTGGTTCTGGAGTTAGTGGTTTCCTGGCTTTTGTCATGAGGCAGCGTAAGCAAGTTGCACAAAGGAAACTGCTGCTGAGCAAAATAGTCTGTCTGAAGATGAGACCTTTGCCGCGAATGCGCTACGACACACTAAGTAGAGATGATGGGGCCCTTTATTAGTGTTTGCCTGCCTGTTTTCTTTGGAAAAAAGTATGTTTGCTGTTGGGACTGGATCTGGAAAATATCTTCTATTGTCCTTTTCATATTTATCATTACGATCTAACTGCTTTCTGTATGTGTGGTGGAAACTTTAAGGGCAGGAATCCCTTCTCTTACTGAGATCTGACACAGTTTTATCTCAAGCTGAATTTTTTAGCAATCCTAAAATTGCAAATGCTTTAAACAAAAAAAAAAAAAAAGACAAAAGACTTAGAGCAGAGTGACATGGAGAAGCAAGCAAGGAGGGACTGTTCCTGGTTTCCTTCAGTGTAAGAACTGAGGAACACGAAGTGAAATGAGCAACCAACAAATTCAAAATAAACAGAAGGGAGACGCTTTTTCACACAATACGTAGTTAAGCTGAAATTTACAGTTTGCCAAAGGATATTGTGGATGTAAAAAGTTTGTGCTTTCAAAGAACGTCTCTTGAGCAAATTCATATGGAAGGAGAGCCAGCCCACAAAGATATCAGCTCTGCTTCAGGAGATCTGTTGGCTGCAACATGCCGCGAGGCTGTTGAAAGCATTTGTGGCCTGCGCCTGACATTTCACTCTCCCTTGCACATCCACCAGTCTTGATGAGAGACGGGGTTCAGGGCAGCGTGTTTTGGTCTGAAACTGCCGTTCTGTGCTCCTCTGCAGCAACTGGCAGTTATGCTGACATTAACGTGTGTGTGTTTATTTATTTCTGAAACAGAGTTTTGACAACAGCAAGTGCAGCATGAACCAAAATTTTAGGATGCACTCAGTTTTGGGGGTGGAAATGCAAATATATAGCATCAAGTGCCAATCATAAAGTAGGCAGAGGGAACAGGGCAAGTACTAGGAGTCAAAGTAAAATGTCACTCTTTCAGCTGTTATATGCAGGTGTCTGTGCAGCGTAGCGATGGACAGAGGTGATGTTCTCTGTAGTGATGCATTGCATGAAGGCTGTCTTCCCCTTGGGGGATCGTTGCTAGTAAGGCTTCAATGGCAAAACGAACTGAACCCTACGCTCATGCTAGAGCGTAAGATCCAGAGAGACACAGGCTCTTGCAGGCAGGCCTTTGTTAAAACCTGAGAAATATTAAAAGAAAAGGTGAACACAAGTGCCCTATTTAGCAGTAAATGCTGCGTGTACCGGTCTTGGTGCAGAAATTAATTCTTCCTGCTATTTCAATCTGGAAAGCAAAATACCACCTGAAGATACCATACTTAAAATGTCGGCAATACAGCACTGAGTATTTGTACACCCTAAATTTCAAATAAGTTGTTTGTTCAGAGCACTCATTTTCTCAAAAAAACAACCTTATGAAGTAGAATTACCTGTATGGTGGGTACAAATCAGTGCATTTTTATTTAACTGTTGTATATTAAACATATTGTCCTCCAAATCTTTTAGGTCTGATTGAATGCGAAGAACCTAATAACCGGCTGGATAAGTTTGCAGGAACGTTATTCTGGAGAAACGCGAGTTACTCACTGGATGCTGATAAGATTTTATTACGTGGTTGTAAAATCAGGAATACAGACTTCTGCCATGGAGTGGTCATATTTGCAGGTATTTATGAATTGAACTTGTGTAATACTTGCCAACTAAAAGCACACCTTATAGAGTGAAATGACATCTTTATCTTACAAACGTTGACTGTATTTTATGTCCCAGTTTTGTAAAACAGCAATACTAGCACTTGTTTGTGTATTTTATCTCTCCTTTTTTTCTCTTTATTTTTAGGTGCTGATACAAAAATAATGAAAAATAGTGGAAAGACAAGATTTAAAAGGACAAAAATTGACTCCCTTATGAATTACATGGTTTATACTGTAAGCCTTTTTGTTTAAAATTCAGGTGTTTGAGTTCGTTTTTAAATGAATAGAGTGAATGCAAATTTAGGAAACTTTTCTTTTGCTGTTACAAGTACATTTACTCTTTGTTTTGACCTGATGAGTTGGGATGAAGTAGGAGGGAATCTAAAAAGGTACCTCGCTGTTGGTGGAATCTGTGACCCTGAACCGCAGGTGTAGGGCAGCCTACACGATGCAGAGAAGTGCTTCGAACCCAGTGTTGCAGGTGCTTCTCTTTGTCTGCACTGAGCTGTTGGACAGAGAGCTGAGGACCCAGGCCCCAGTCCAGAGGTCCGTTCAGCCTGAAAGGTCCAACACCCATGGTTTCTGTCCTTGGTCGGCCCCTGTGGGGTGTGTGTATGAGGAGCACCCGCTGTCCTACAACCCGCCCCTGCCCTCACCCGAGTGTGATTCCCGGCGACGGGGAAAGAGGAGAGAGGAGCTGGGCTGTTGGCAGGCGGAGGCGCATATCTCAGCATGACTGCCGTTCTGCCTCTGCTCCGAGCATGCTCGCGTACCCTATACGCTGCCTGCTTAAATAAACTAAAGACGTGAGAACGATGCTTGGGAAACAGACTAAAATTAGAACCCAGATTATTTGAAGAGTCATTCTGTGGGGAGGATTTGCTCCCCTTCTTCTTACTTATGAATACATGTAATACTCTATTTTGAACATGAAGGTTTGAGATTTATGTCAGGCAAACGTTTCTGAAGTGTCACAAGCCTCTCTGTGTACCCTGTAGATTTTTGTTGTCCTCATCCTGCTGTCAGCTGGCCTTGCCATTGGCCACACTTACTGGGAGCAGCAGATTGGCAACTCGTCTTGGTACCTCTACGATGCACAAGACCTCAGTCCTCCGTATCGTGGCTTCCTTAACTTTTGGGGGTACATCATTGTTCTGAACACCATGGTTCCCATTTCCCTCTATGTGAGGTAGGTAAATACCTTGGCCTTTAACAGCTGAACTGGTGATGGGGTTGAATTTAACTTACTGATTAATGGTGAATGGACTTAATTTCCCATTGGTGGTAACAAATGCAGCTTCATGTTGGATGGGAAAACACATTAATTCTCTGTCCCTCTGAACAGACATTGGATACACTCACCCTCTTCGCTGAGATTTTACAAGAAAGTGATCTGTATTGCTTTCATATAAAATCATCACTCAAAGAACTTTGACTCAGAACTTAAAGATATCAAGCTTTTCTAACAGTATTAAGCAATTAATCAAGGAAAATATTCTCCCAAGCAACGATCTCTGACAAAATTGTAGACTTGATCCTGCTAGTATTTAACTTCTCAGTCTAATTCTGCAGTTGCAGTGCATGAAGGAAACTACTTGGGAAAAAGAAATAAAATGGAAAAATCATATTTCCTAGATTTATACTCAAAAGGGAGGCCGGACTGCTCCATGAAGTATGAATAATTTTGCCTTTGAGAAACCCGTGTGTAACATATTTGAAGTCATCCAGCCTCATACCCGCTCTTCTCCAACTTGTACTTAGAAATCCTACTTGGGAATAGCATTTTATTTGTTATGGGAGCAGCACCATCGACACTTTTGGCTTGATAAGGCTGTAGAGGCTTTTCCCCAGTTACTGCGGTGTTGAAGCTCAGCTGTGTGGTCGAACGTCGGTTTGAGTGGCCTGTGTAGGGGTGATGGTGCTCTGTAATGTGTTGGTAAATTTAATTGTTTTGTCTTAAGCTCCTGGGCTATATAAGCAATTTTGAGTCCTGGAAAATAGTCAGAGTCCCCTGGATCTGATAATATGTCATATTATCATATCATATTTGAAATATGAGATGCAGCTGGAAGTAAGAAAATTAATTTTATTTCATTTAGTGTCGAAGTGATTCGTTTGGGCCAAAGCTATTTTATAAACTGGGACCTGCAAATGTATTACCCTGAGAAGGACACGGCCGCGAAGGCCAGAACCACCACGCTGAACGAGCAGCTGGGGCAGATCCACTACATCTTCTCCGATAAGACGGGAACGCTTACACAGAACATCATGACGTTTAAAAAATGTTGCATAAACGGCCAAAGATACGGTAAGTGTATTCCGCGCTGCTGCGCCCTGTAGTGAAAGCCATGGCTAGCACAGGGGCTCTGATCTGTGCCAGGGGCACGGGGGAAGACCCCGCAAGGCCCCGTGTAGCACAGCTGTAGCCTCCGACCAGTCTATACAAATGAGCAGGAATTTTAATGCTTGTTTCGAATCAGGTGCGTACGAGTCTTTTTACTTTTGACTGAACTTCTACGATTTAGCCCTGGCATTGCATACAGCTCCAGTAAAATTGAATTGTTGGTATTTTTCCAACCGTTTCCTCGTTTAAAGAGAGGAAACTAGTGGACCTGAGCAGAAACTTCCCGGCAGAAAAGTCAGAAACGAATGATTTACAGAATGCTTTACTTTTGGTAGAAACACTTCAGGGACAAAATTAATCTAGAGACAAATAAGAAAATCTAATAGCAGCAGCAGTTTTTAATTTCATTGTTAGCTACTTCCACTTCCAGTCTTGTCTGGATTTCAATATTTAGCATACACAGCATATGTGCTCCAAAACTATTGTTCGGTTGGTTCAAATAACGAAGAACACAGTATGCTAATGCCATGTGGTTTTGAAACATCCTGCCTCTGAAGAGAGATGAGGAATTTCTGACAGTGAACGCTGTGTTGAGCCAACATGGATGTTTTATGACAATTCCACCACATGCTGTTGTCTTAGATTTGCTTTGGTGTCACTCGTATACAAAGGTACTGCAGCCATGAAAGAACGTGCTTTTTTAAAAATCTGAGCTATTCTAGTGTGGTAGGTATTCTATATATTTTTTTTTAACAGTGTGAATGAGTTGTAAAAACTTTGTTATTCTGTCCTGTGCCTTCTAACTGATGGTGCTTGCATTGCAGGCGACTGGCGGGATGGAGCGGGGCAGCTTCAGAGCCACCCGGAGGTAGGTCGTCCGATCTGGCGCTGAAGTCCCTCCGGTCTGTAGATCGGGGAACGTTCCCTTGCCACAGTATGAAGAGATGCAGGTAGGCACAAAGCAATTGCACATGAGCTGACTCAAACTCTCTCTTCTTCTGTTTTCTAAGCAGAAAGTGGATTTCAGCTGGAACAAGTACGCAGATGGAAAGTTCTTATTCTACGATCACTATCTGATAGAGCAAATAAAATCTGGAAAGGAGCCAGAAATTCAAAAGTTCTTTTTTTTGCTTGCTATTTGTCACACAGTCATGGTTGACACTTCTGATGGTGAGTATGTTTGGGCTTTCTTTTTCTTGTGTAAGGGGAAACAATAATTCAAATCCAGTTGCACAAGGGAGAGGTCCAAACCTAATGCTGATCCCGTAAGTGAGGAGTGCCAGGCTGCTCTTTTAAATTAAATAAAAGCAAGAGCTGGCGCTATTCCCTCTGCTGAACTTCTGTGACCCTTTGTGGAAGGAGGACTGTCTTTATGACGGTTACAGTTGAAGCAAACGTGCATCTTAAATAACAGCAGATTTAGAAAGGTAGGGGAACAGTGTACACAGAGGTCTTGTGTTTTCATGTTACGGGTCTTCTTTCTGTTCAAATACATCTTTAAAATCTCAAAAGCATAAACCTCAAATAAAATTATAATGTCACCAGTCTAGTCTCTGGTTCCGCACGCATATGTGAAAGCACAAACACATTTGGGCACTTGTTTTCAGTGTGAAAAAACAAGTGTTTTCAGCACAAGGGTTTCATGCTCTTACTCCTTGAAGCACAGCCCCATAGATGTATACAAATCATGTATGTCTGTCTTAAGAGTACTGGCAACAAATAACCAAAATGAGTAACAAAAATGTGACAAACTAAATTTACAGGTGAATGTGAAAAATAAGGTTGGAGGATTCAGTTAAAACATTGAAGAGTAACATTGCTTTAATCCTATCTTTGCAAGAGCTTTGTGAAACCAGCAGACTCCTGTCCTTTCTTGCTCTTCCTACTAATGTTTTTGGGGTTGTTTCCACTATATTATGTTGGTGTCTGTGGACAAGGATTTGTCTTTTGGAGCTTCCTTTGAAAATGCTTAAATTAATGTATTGAGAGATTAAAATATTTAAGTTATATTTGTTTTGAGACAGAGAAGTTACAGTTTTTACCTGCTTTTTACCTCCCTACCTGGAGGGAAGAGGGTTCAGTGTCTTATCCTGTTTGGAAAGTACACGTAATAAAAAGGAGGGGGTCCCTAGCCCCTCTCCTCTGTGTGCACTGCTGTCGGGTGCTGCAGCAGTGTGTTAGACCTCACTTCAGAAAAGGAAGGGGTGTGGCATTGCGCATCCAGCTTGCCCGTACTCTAAAGAATGGGTGTGAAGTTTTTAGCCGTGGTGTCCGAGTGACCCCTGTAACGCGTAGGTATATCCCGGCTTTCTCTTCTCTTCACTGTTTCAATGGTGCAGGTCAGCTCAATTACCAAGCAGCTTCCCCAGACGAAGGGGCCCTGGTTACAGCGGCCAGAAACCTTGGCTATGTTTTTCTTTCGCGAACACAAAATACCATCACTATAAGCGAGATGGGGATTGAAAGAACTTATGATGTCCTTGCTATCTTGGATTTCAACAGCGATAGAAAACGGATGTCTGTCATTGGTAAGCTGATTACAAGCAACCTTTATAGAAAAGGTCTCTTGTATTTCACAGGTGAAAAAGTATGTGCAAGGGAAGTTGAAGTCAAGAATTACAGCTGTGTAACACATAGTCCTATGATAGATCAATCCACCTAGCTCCGAATAGCAAAAGAGAGGCTTTGTAATTAGGTGCAGATGTGTCCACTGGACAGCCCTGGTGTTCAGGTGTGGCCTCTGCTGAAGACAAGCTCAGGTCCCTTTAGTAGAAGCTTGAAGAAATGCTGCAAAGAAGATTTATTCCCCTTTTTCCCCAGAGAACAAACAAAAGTTGTGTGTTCCTCTCGCTATTGGAACAGTATGTATGCAGGCTGAGGTATAAATAGCTCTTTAGTTTTAATTTCAGCATCTTTAAAGAAGTCAGTCTTGAATCAGTTAGAGAGATGCTGTTTTTTAAGGCTGTACTTATGGTGCATCTTATCTCTAGCGTATGTCTCCGCCCAGCCCCTGTGGGCAAGTGAGATGTTAATACTGTATGAACCATTATCAAAAACATAATCTTTGGGAGTTTAAATATCCTCTCCTGTCATGAAAGCAAAGAGGAAATGCACTTGTCAACCAAGTTACTTAATTGAACAATATTAGACATAATGAAGAAAAAGCATCATCTTGTAGTTTTGGTACTTAACAGCAGTAGACTGAAAAATCTAATCTGAAACTATACCTTCACTTAAATGTACTCTAACATTTTGTCCAACCTCTCCCTATTTTACTCCACAGTAAGAGAATCAGGTGGAAATATCAGGCTATATTGTAAAGGGGCTGATACAGTAATTTACGAACGGTTGCACCCAAGGAATCTAAAGAGAGAAGCTACAGAAGAAGCACTAGATGTATGTTTTTATTTTATATGCTGTTTTAAGTTAATTCTTTTTATTTCTGACTATAATTCTATCACTATCCTTCTCCTAAGCTATTAAAACAAATACAGACCTATAATTGGTTCTACAAGTCATCCCAAACCTGAGAAATAATCAAAGCAATCTAAGTTTTCAAGCATGTTCTCAAAAGTGCATTAATTGTCTTTTCATGAGAAGTGAACTTAAATTTTGTCTACATGCCTTCTTTTCATAGCTATCAGTATTCCAGATCACTACACTCTGTTCTATATGTCACCTCTTCAGTCTTCCAGTTCAGACTTGAACTGAATTGCCTTGTCAGCTGTAATTTAATTTTTGGCCTTTCTGAAATACCCAGGACTAATTGCGCATGCTTATGATCTTAACTGTTACGTTTTGATTGCAAATGAAGAGTTCTGTGGATATGTTTTTTCATTATTTTTCAGATTTTTGCAAATGAAACTCTTAGGACACTCTGCCTGTGCTATAGAGACATTAGTCATGATGAATTTGAAGCATGGAATAAAAAGTTTGTGGAGGCCAGTGTAGCTACGACTAATCGTGATGAAGCTCTGGACAAAGTGTATGAGGAAATAGAAAAAAACTTGATTGTAAGTCATGCTTTAATGTTTTCGTGTACTTTTATTCTTTTATAAGAAGAAACATCTTTTTGAAAATAAATCATCCTTGTTTATTAGGACATTTTGATTTAGATCTTTTCATTATTTTGTTGGCTTTCGAGCCACACCAAATTCTAGAGTTTAATAGAATGAAAGGAAATGTATTTTAGTACATGTATTTCTGTGTGGTCATTTCTGAATTCTTAACTGAATTCTTAACTTGAGACATATCTGGAATAGTTTAATTCTCTAATGAAAATAAATCAGTTTTCTATTCATGTTCATCCTACTAAATACCTGTATTTTAACTATCTCCCAGCTGCTTGGTGCAACAGCTATTGAAGACAAACTACAGGATGGAGTTCCAGAAACTATTTCCAGACTTTCAGAAGCAGACATTAAAATCTGGGTGCTAACTGGTGACAAAAAAGGTGGGTTTCCTTACAGCCAAAGAAATAGTAAAAACAGGATAAGGGCTAGAAGATAAAGCAGGACAAATGCAGACTAGAAGTAAAGCATATGTTTTTCTAGAAAAGCTTAGTATCAAAGTCCATTTAAATCAAAACCGGAGGAATTTCTACAATGTGCAGAACTTCATCCAAGCTGTTCCCAGTCCAGAGTTACTGGATGGGCTTCTGTGCAACTTCTGTTCCTCCAACAGATTAGCCTAGGTGACTGGTTTTGTGACTGTCTCCTAGAGGGAAATACCCAGCTACTGCTTTTCCCATTGCAAAGCAAATGCAGGACATCTTGCTTTTAACACCAGGCTTGCTTGGTTCTGAGGGCAGGTACCAAAACTTGTCTTTTTACAGTGAAAATTTACTTTCCAAAGAATCACAAGTGCTGCTGACAGAGACTGATTTGCTTTCCTTTTGGTGGTTGCTAGTCTGCAGTCTGGCAACACATTTTGTTAAGTCGGTTCAAAAAATGGCATTAAATTTGTAAGTAAGAATGGCTGTACCGCAGCCTGGATGGAGGTGCAGCCAGACCAGCATCTCTCTGACGCTGGCAACAGCCTTCGTTCAAGGAATCCAGAGTAAGGACAGGGCGAGACAGTGTGGCATACCCTGTGGTTGATTCTTGCAATGCCTTTGGTGTGACGGCTCTCTGACACGCAGACAGCATCTCCACCATCAGGTTAAATAGGTCCTGGTAGGTCTTTCTTCCATGAATTGGCTGATAGGCTTTTCCAGGTCACTAACAGTTTTTGCATTCAAAACATCTTGCGACAATGCATTCCACCACAGTAATGTACATTTCATAGGAAAAGTTGCGTAGGAAACATAATTCCCTATTGTCGACTTTAAATTCATCACCCACTGCGCCTTCATGGCCATGCAGCTGCTGTATGACAAATAATTAACAAGCATTCCCCCAGCTTCTCTGTGCTAGGTATGATTTTTTTTTTCCCCTGTTCATCCAGACTGTAGTAATGAAAAGAAATTCTCATATGGAAACAACTTCAAAAATTACTTAGAAGGCCTTAGGTACTTCTGACTGCTCCCAACAGTTACTCATGACAGAACTTTAAGTAAATACTTTTCTATTTTTTTTGTTGTAGAAACTGCTGAAAATATTGGATTTTCTTGTGAACTCTTAACAGATGAAACAACAATCTGCTATGGAGAAGATATCAGGCAAGTGAAAAGCACGCAGGATTTCTTTTGTGGGAACTAAAAATGTTCAATTTTTAAAATTAACCCAGCAGTAACATCGGTTTATCCCAAAATGACTCTTCAATGACTGAACAGTATTTCTGGGCAGTTGTTCAGCTGTGCATTGTCTGTTTCTTTTGCTTTTTACGGAATTGTTATTTTACAAGGCAACCTCCTTACTTGTGGGTAGAGGTGGTGATACCCTGTTTGCAGGAGGTTATATGTTCTGGGTCAACAGCTGTCGACATTAAATTTGTCCTGTAGTTCAGACAAGTCTGGAGCCCTCCTGGAGTGGGCTAAGCAGGTCTCCCCCTAGTCCAAACCGTGATTAGTTGCCAGGTTTTGCTCTCCCTACCTGCCCCTGAACTCCAGCGTTACCCCAGCTGGTCGTTCACCATAGCCCATGTTACGCAGTACAGACCTATGCTATAAAAACACAATGGATCACAAGGTATTCAGCGCTTACTCATAAAGAATTTGTCAAAAAGGTTAGACCCAAGGAAAAACAACACGAGGCTGGGAGAAGAACTAGGGCCTTGTAACGGTCACAACTGTTTCTGACTTGTTTTTTCCAAATATTTCCTTACTTGCAGAACAGCAAGGATGTCAAACCAGTGTGATGCTCTTTTCACTGTTGCTGTAGCACTGCTTAGAACATCACCTAATAGATGGCAAAAAAAGTCCTTGCAGCATGTATTGCATTTCTTTCTTGCAGATTTTCAGGCTGGGACTGATCCAGCTTAAAGTTCATCCTTGACTTTTCTGTAATAGTATCCACCTCTCTTTCCAGTGCCCTTCTTCAAACTAGGTTGGAAAACCAGAGGAACAGAGCTGGATCAAGTACACATTCCTCTCTAAGAATGAATGAGCCCTTCTTCCATGGTAGTAAAGATCGTGCTTTAATAATCACTGGCTCCTGGTTGGTATGTACAGAAGATATTCTGTGTATTTGAGATTTTGGGGGTACCACCAAGTCACATGTCCTTCACTGAGGACTCTGTTCATTTGTCTGCTTTGCTAAACCAACCAGTGAGAATTCTTTGGCTGTTGTGCCGCCAGATACCAAATATCTGTTCGATATTTGTATTCAGAAATATTTTTGGTTTTGAAAGTTAAAAATGGTGCTCAATAAAATAAGGAATGTCTTGGGCCTTTCAAACCACCCTGGTAGCTGCCATCAAAGTAAAGCCAAGCCCAGCCCCTGCAAAAGCACAGTCTGATTCAGCATGTGTATTCTTCATGGGGGTTCTGGTCTAATGGGAAAAAAATTAGAAAGAGATACTGGCAGTGCCACGGGATGCATGGCTTCAGTATAGGCACAGAAATTGTGCTTGAAATGAGAGATGGGAGTGAAAGGGTAGAAATAAAAGACACGTTTCCTGCTCAGCCCTGCAATATAGTGCTCTCACAGGAGCTTACAAAGCAGAAAAGAGCTTTTAGCAGAGGGGTGACTCACAGTAATTCAGTGACTATTACCCACCCTGTTGGCAGGCTGCTCTTACAGACACCTGCAAAGGAGAAAGTCCAGTGAACAGCTAAGGACCATCTGCCATGTTTCAGTGTTCCAGGCCTAAACTTCTATTTTGTATAAAGAAATGTATGCCTGTGTATGAGGCATAGGAAGCAGGCTGGGGATGCCTAAAGGTAATCGAGCAGGAGCATCAGATAAAATGGCAGGTCTCTGTTACCCCCTGCTCCAGCTGAACTGCCCCAGAGCTAACCCGGGTATTTACAGGACACTTCCACATGTGTTGGGTACAGTTGTGCTGCCTCTAGGAGATGGGGAGATAGGAGAGAGGGGAGTTTAAATACCAGAATGTTTTCAAAAGTGAGTTAATTCCCATCAGATGAAATATTCCTTTAAACTTTGCACAAAGTGCTATAACAGTAAATCCAAGCATTTTGCTTTTGTTAGTCCCACCAAGCATATTCTTTTCATTCTTTCTTTAGCTCTTTGTTCACTCCTCTGCGCAAACATTTTATTGAAATACTATAGGTGGGTGATGGGAGCCTAATGAAGTTAAGCGTGTTGTATAGGCAGTACTTGGACTACGATTTGAAGTAGTATAGAAGGAAACACAAAATATTTTTGTTACACAGAATGAAATCCTGCTAGAGAAGAAAAAGAAGAAAAAGAAACTAAAACTGAAATTCCCCAGAACAGCAGAAGAGAAAAAAAAGCAATCTGAGGAGAAAAGAAGGGCTGAAGCTTACAAAGAACAGCAGCAGAAGAACTTTGTCGATTTGGCCTGCGAATGCAGGGCTGTGATCTGCTGTCGAGTGACTCCAAAGCAGAAGGCCATGGTGGTCGAGCTTGTGAAGAAATACAAGAAAGCTGTTACTCTGGCTATTGGGGACGGTGCCAATGATGTAAACATGATTAAGAGTAAGGCAGCTGTAAAACTTCTCTCGGTAGGAAAGATCTCTTCTGGGTGTCCTTCTGCAGTCTCTTCACTCTTACTCTTTGTTCAGAAGACTCTACCATCTATTTCATTACCCACATTAACATCACTGGGGTTTTGTTAGCTTCTATGCCTATGCTTTCCCATTTTGAGGAGGCCCTTTATGAAATGGTTAGCAGTTTCTGCTCATGTACTTTAGCTTTTTCTGTCGACATTCCCCAAGCAAGGACTTGAATTACATCTGTTATGTCATGGGTTACAAAAGTGTAATATAAAGAACAAAGCAATAGCTTAGCTGCCCCTTGCTTGGAGACATTAGCCGTGCTGTATTGCAACTAGTGCTCTTTGACTTTCTTCCTGAGAAATCCCACTGAGAAAGAAACTTCTGGGATGAGGTTTATGTTAGGAGTGTATTTGTAAGCTGTCTGTCCAGTTTGTTCAGGGGTTTGCTTGCTCTGCCTCATCGCTTAGTTCTCCCTTTGTCAAAGTTTCCAGCGTCTGTTCTGACGGAACAAGCACTGAGAGAACCCGAGCGACAGTGGAGACGTGAGCAGTAGATAGCAGGGCAAGGGCGGGCTTATGCACTGTTGCGTTAGTCTTTAATGCAGCCTTTGTGCTGTTCACAGAAATAAAATGAGGCAGGAGAACCTGAAGCAGAGAATAGGAACTGGTAGAAGATTTGCCCTCGATCCTGTTGTTCCTCTCCCTTTGATCAACTTAGTGTGTGGTGTTTATTTCATTAACTTAGCTGCCCACATTGGAGTTGGAATCAGTGGCCAAGAAGGGATGCAAGCCGTCATGTCAAGTGACTACTCTTTTGGGCAATTCCGCTACCTCCAAAGACTGCTGCTGGTCCACGGACGATGGTCTTACATTAGGATGTGCAAGTTTCTAAGATACTTTTTCTACAAAAACTTTGCTTTTACACTAGTCCACGTCTGGTATTCATTCTTCAATGGCTTTTCTGCCCAGGTAAGAAGACATGCTCATGTGTAATATTAACAAGCAAATCTTCCTTTTTGCCAGTGCAGAATAGTAAAGGCTTGACCTGGGAAGTGATGGGAACCCGAGGTTACAGAATCACAGAATGGTAGGGGTCATCAGAAATCATCAATGATTTCTGCAGGAGAGTAGGTGGTAACTACCAAGCTAGTTAGTTACAAGCTAAGCGGTTGGTTATGATTTCAGAACACTAAAGTCAGTATCATGATTGTGCAGGGAGAAGGGGAGGAAGAGATTGTTATATAGTGGTTTGGGAAACCTTTCCCACTCTGCTACTTCAGCTATTCCTAGGTGAAGTGAGACAGCGCATGTATATCGGTAGGAAACCAAACTCATTTTTTTTTAATCTTGTACTGCTGGCTAGAGTGGCTTGAAACGTGCTTGTTGTAACTGGCAGTGTTGGAAGGTCACATAGTGTTGAAAGGACTTTAAGACTTGAGGTACATCTCCATGGCATAATCAAAAGACAGGCAGATGCCATTGCACAGACCAACACGGAGGGTCAGGGTCATAGTCACAGACAAGCAGCCCTGCCTGAGGTTATTGCTGTTTGCCGTGATGGAAACTGGGGGTGCCTAGGACAGAGCAAAAAAAGAACGTAAAAAGAGACCAGGGTTCCCAACCTTGTATGTGAGATGCCAAGTGCTCGTCGCAGTCACACGTGCAGCTGTAAACCAGACTGACACTTACTGTGAGGTGTTTGGTTTTGATAGTGTTCCAGGTCAGGTAACGCTGATGGTTTGTAAAGAGCGGGTCAGCTTAACAGGCTAAAAATAGTTTAAACAGAGCTTTGAGCTAAGGTGCTGCTTGCCTTTTGGCCAAGCACTGAGACAGGTAATTTAATGCTATGGTAAAGCACATGTGAATTTTCTCAGGAATTGGACGGAAAAGGTAATCAAAAAGAAATCATTAACTACTGAAATTCCTCCTCTTCTTGCAGACAGCATATGAAGACTGGTTCATCACGCTGTACAATGTGTTGTATTCTAGTCTCCCGGTTCTGCTAGTTGGCTTGCTTGACCAGGTATTCTCCATGTCGTTAACAGACGAATCCAAAGGCATCGAACATCAAGTCTTTAATTACACTGAAACTGGCTGCCTTATTTTATGTACATAAGGCATTGTGGGTGTTTTGTGTGGTCTTTTGTTTTTCTGTATTCCTCTTCCCAGTGTGTGAGGTAACAAGACAACAAGCAGAGGGTTACTGAAATAGCCGAAGTTAATGGAGTCAGAGGTCTTCAGTGCCAATTGTCTTTGTTAAAAGTATGTCTAAGTGCCTGCTGTTCCATGGCATCATTCACACAGCACAGCAGCGGGTGGCTTTGTTAATGGAAAAGATATTCCTTGCTTACCCTTCTGAGCTGAAGATGCAGGGACTGCACGTTTTTAAATGACTGTATTTGACAGGGAGTCTTGGTGCGTAGCATTTGTTTTAACTCCGTGGGACAAGTGTTTCTGGCCTTCTCCACTTGTTTTTCTGTGCAGGGCTTACCTGCTGATTAGGCAAATGGATGTTTCTGCCTTCTTTTGTGATAAAAGATAAGAAATAAATGCAGTACCAAATTAAGCTCTCACTTGAGTATTTGTTAGGGACTTAAAGTCAGGACAGGTAATGATAGCCCCCATCTTCTGCTTACTTGCCGTGTAGGGAAAGGACTCCAACTCATTACACAGCTGTAAAGAGCTGTGCAGCTGTGGACATTCTGCTGTTTGAAAAGGAAAAGAAGTCTGCCATTTCCTTTGGGACACTGTATAGTTGAGCTTCTTGTTCTCAGTTTCAGCATTGAAGAGTGAGAAATTGCAGCTTTTTTTTTTTTTTTTCCCCCCTTTAAGGATGTGAGCGACAAATTGAGTCTTCGGTTCCCTAGGCTGTATATTTTGGGACAGAAAGATTTACTTTTTAACTACAAGAAATTCTTTTTAAGTTTGCTTCATGGAGCTGTAACTTCACTGATAATTTTCTTCATACCATATGGAGCCTACCTTAAAACTATGGGACAAGATGGAGAAGCACCTTCAGATTATCAGTCATTTGCTGTCACAGCAGCATCTTCTCTTATATTTGTCGTCAATTTTCAGGCAAGTAAGCTTAGCTTCCTGGTCTCTGTTGCTCTGAAAACACTTTCTGGTCATGTTTCTAAATTCGTCTATGAAAAACATAACAATATGCAAAAAGCTTCCCCTTTCTGCCTTCTCTCTTTGTTGATGCTCTCTCTCTGACTGATGTGTAACGGGATGAGAGATGGCATGACCAAAACGCTATCAGTCTTCAGAGTAGTTGACATTATTTTGAGTCAATAAACTAATTTGGAGCTTTTGTTTGCTTTCAGATTGGCTTGGATACATCTTACTGGACTTTTGTTAATGCTTTTTCGGTATTTGGCAGTATTGCACTTTACTTTGGTATCACATTTGACTTCCACAGTGCTGGAATCCACGTTCTCTTTCCTTCTGGCTTTCAGTTCACAGGTCAGTCCTCATGTTTTGTGTCTCTTGTTCCCGTTCCGCACAGCTTTGTAACTTGAGCAGAACTATGGCCAAAACGTCATGGCATGAACCTGAGGCCTGTGAAAGGAAATGCCGCTAAATACTAACTCGCTTCCCAGGAAGGGTTTCGTCTATGTTTGAGGCCAGGTTCCTTTATTGGAATATTTCTTTTCTTTCCATGAAAATGAGCTGGAACTTGACGTTGCCCAGCAGTAGGTGTCTGCAAATGAAAACTAACTTAAAATTGGTGGGGCAGCTTAAAGTAAAGGGAATGCAATGATCTGGCAGGGTACGTGTTTGCCAAGTTGCTCTAACTGATCAGTGGAGGGTAAAAGCCCAAAGTAAGGCAGAGCCAAACGCTCTTAGCAGCTCATTGCGATTTTGCTGGAAGTCTGGGGAGGTGTAAGTAGCAGCCAGTAGCAATTTTTTTTCTGAGGAAAACTGTGCTTCCCAATTTTCCTAATGACAAATCTTTCTTAT
>VZTV01126084.1:0-11228 GCA_013400875.1 Anhinga rufa
ATGCTTCCCCTGCTTCATAGCACTCGTCAGTCATTCCCAATGCCAATTGTCACCTACCAAAATACAAGAACATACATATGGAAACCTAATTAGGCAGCAACGCTGTTTTGAAAAACATTATAAAACTCATAATAAATGTTAAGGTGTTCTTTTTCCTGTTTGTTTGATTGTTTTTTAAACAGAGCTCTGACAAATTGAATGAAGTACCATCACCATGACCCTCCCCAGACCCTAAGAAACACTTTGCTGTTGGGAAATGGTCTTCTCTTATTTTTATAAATGCCTCTTCCTCCCCATAGCAATTTCCAGCATGGATGACTGGGTAGAGTGATTGCAGGATGCCCAAAAGAGTGGAAAGCATGAGGAGCTTGGCAGGGTGCAGGGAAAACAGAGCCTAAGAAATTCTGGTCAGCAGGCAGTGGACAGCGTTGTCTTCTCTGAGGGCTAGGATTTCACCCAATAATTTTAACTCTGCCTCCGCTGGTTGCAGTGTCTGATGTTCTCCAGCTTCAAATAGCTCATAAATAGCTTCTTGTGGGTAGCTGCTGTTTCCTCAGTAAAAATTGCAAAATTCAGCAAAAAAGTACCAAAGATGACTAATATCTGGGGCAGTGTCTCCCATACCATGTCCATTAGCATGGTCTGGGGCTTTGGACCCATTGCTTTGCTTGCTGGTGGTTCCCATGCGATGCCCCTTGGCAATGCGTCCTCCCTGGGAGCTCTCCTTCCCAGCGAGGCCAGTCTGTCCTGCAGCCCAGGGCCTTGTTGGGAAGAGACGAGGTCAGCATGGCCCCTCCAGGCTGTGAAAGCAAATGTGGGCTCATGCGTTGGCCAGGGAGCTCCTTGTCCTGGCCACTGCCAGGCCAGGGTGTCTGACCTGCACACTGGGTGGGAGGCTCAGGCCACCAGGATCTGCAAGGCTCAGGAGGGAGATGGCTCCAGGAAGCTATAGGGGATGAAAAGATACTTGAAAAACTACTTTCCATGCCAACAATGAAAGAAAAATAACTGTGTGGCTCCCTCTGCTTAGGTGGGCAGTGCTCACATGCCCAGGAGAGGTGGACTTCCACGCCAAAGCATTTATTTAATTCCTTAAGCATGCAAGAAAAGGAGCCCAGCTCTCCTCGGGAGTGCAAATCCCAAGGCAAGCTGAACACTGAAGTTGTAATTATGTGTGTTTGTGACTTTGCACAATTAAGGCTGAATAAAGCAGGGTCTGCATCCAGGCATTTTTTTTCTTCCATCAGGAGGGAAAGCAAAATGTAAAATGAAGGTGCCTCTGGGGAAGAAGGGGTGATGATTTAGGATTTTTTTGGGATGGCAGACAGTATTAACATAGATTATCATATTATAAAAAAGGGAAAAATGAGATAAGGCCACAGTTAACAGTAACATTTTTATAGACACAGAAGTTGAAACTCCAAAGCAGCTTTTGAGGTGGAAAGTGCAATAGGTTTTTTGATTTAAGACATGTATTAGCCTGTGATGGTAATGAAAGTCCACTAGGAAAATAGATGGTATCTTTCTTGCCTTATTGTCAGGAGAAATTATTTAAATCACGGGTTCCCACTCACTGTTTTACCTTGTGATTTGAGTCAGTGATTTTAAACTGTCAATTTTATTCTCATTTAATATTTGCGAGGGGCTTTTTTCCAGATGTGTAAGTGAATGACTGGTTCCTATGCCGCAGTTTTGTCATTCTTACTGCTAGCAAGGAGGAGAGGCCTTATCTATACCAATGTAATCACACACGTGTATAATTTATCATGTATTAATGCTAACCTTTACTTCTTGCTATATTCTGCAGTTGGATGTTGGGCTGGAGCCACCATACGTGCATATATAGAGATGTATGTAGGACATTTACATGTGAAGGTGTTGGTATAGTTGGGTTTCCCAGGTGAGTGCTGTTTTCCATCTCTTCCTGCTCATTATTTTACCCCGTTGGGCTGATGGAGAGCTGGGGATCTCTGAAACCCTTGGTTTGCTGGAGGATTGGGGAAGCTGGTGGCTGGGAGGAGATGCTCTGGGACAGGCTTCCAGCATCCCCTCCGCAGAACAGCCATAGGTAGCTTTGCAAAGGAAAAGCACAGCATGATTAAATGACCCTTAGTCCTCTTGGGTACCACACTCAGAGAGCAAGAAGAAATGTGCCTGTATCCAAACTTTTCCCACAGAGGCAAGTAGAACCTGCTTACAGCCATCATGTTTCTCCCACAAGGATGAGATGCAACACTTCCATTTGCTTCTCTCTAGGTTAATTTAAAATATTCCAAGCTTATGAGGTTTCCCAGCTCTGGATACATAGTCTTGCCATGTTATCACACACCGCATGGCATGCGTTAACTGGCAAGGCTTGTGCCCGAAGGGTGCTGCGACCTCCAGGGTCCTGCAGAAACTGGGAGGTGAGGAGGGCAAGGGCAAAGCCCTTTTGGGAAGGAGCAGTCTTAGCTCTGCCTGAGGAGGGATGGGCGCACTGTGAGCGTTGCCACATCCTTCCTGCCTCTGCCCCAGAGGTCTTGTGCAGTGCTGAGGAGCCACTTAAAGGCTCCCAGAACAAGGCTGTTGGAGGCAAGCTTGTCCCAGCACAATTTAATATCTAAACACTTGACGGTGCAGCCCTGTAACGGTACATCCTAGTGGCGCTCTCTGCTTGCTGCAAACGCAGGAGGTGCATTAAAGCTGAGCACGACGTTTGGTGGGGAAAATACCAGCTGCGACCCACCAAAACTCACCGGCAGCCTTACATCCTTGCCCTGCACGCCAGCTTGGATGTGCAGGGGGAAAGAGTGGTCCATCACTCCCGATTCACCTCTCCGACCAGCTGTGGTGTCTGTGCCTCCTTTGTGTCTCTCTCAGGAGCCTTCCCCAAGGTGAGCCCTATCACCTTACTTTCCCCAGGTGAGGAGACCTTCAGACCAGGTCTGATCCTCCATGCTCCTCTCCTCACTACCTTCCCTCCTTTCTCTCTTTCTCCTTGGCCTTTTCCTGGCTTTTGCAAAAGCCATCCTCTCCACCTGTGCTGCCTGTGGCCCTTGCGATGCATGTCAGGACACCAGCATCCCTTGCTTCTTTCCTTCTATGGCACTCCTCCTAATCATAAGACATACAACTGGGCCTCACCTCTTTGAAAACCATCTTTTGAATCCGCTTTTCAGATAACAAAGGTGCTACCTGCTCTTCACACGTAGGGCTGTGCAGGAGAGCTGCAGCCAGCAAGCATGGACCCTGGTGGAGGAGCTGCACGTGGTGGAGGAAGAGAGACTGCACAGGGACAGCCACACCGGGCATGTCTCAGCGACTGGAGATTGAGCCCCATGTTTTTCTCCGAAGAAATGGTGCTTTTCATTGAATGTGGCCCAGAAAAATCCTGGTTTGGCTGTTCAAAAGTAACCTTTCACCAAACCCAGGAAAGGCTCCTCCCTTACTGCCTGCCTGACCAAGAGGAGTGAGAGAGCTCCCTTCCATGGCTCAGCTCAACATTATGGTTTTCCTTGGTTGAGAGAGTTTGTTTTTCACTCTGCAGCATTCTTCTCCAGCGTCTTTGTATCAAAGGCATAAGATCTCCTTACACTTGATTCAGCCTTGCCCTGATGATCTTACTGCTTCAGCTTCTGCCAGGAGGTGGTCAGCCCCCACCACAGGATTTGGTCCTTACCCTTGGTGTCCCACCAGATTACTTCCACCATAGCACCCTTACTCTGGAGCTTTTCTGATCAGCACATGAAGAGATACCTGCAGCTCCCTTGTGTTGTACAGAGCTTTTTCGGAAGCCTGTGGGAGGACTGTCTGTCCATGGGCTGTGGCAGTCAGCAACGGAGGGTTGTGGACAGAGGTCTCTGCAAAAACCTGAGCTTGAGGATGAGTGCTAGGATGGATATTGCTTTTCACCTGAATCAGAGTTGCTTTATTTACTTTGTGATGACTAGCTCCTCGGTAGCCAGGCTTTAATGCATACTAATGAACAAAACAAGTGTTTTCCCCTAGAAGTATCACGTGTTTTCCCAGACTTTCCCGCAGCTCAGCCAGAGAGATAACATCAAAGTGGTACAATTTAATGAACCTGCTCTGTTACAGTGTATGGCTTGATTTACTGGCTGCTATGCAGAAAAAACCCCACTGCTATTGAGACTTTTCAGTATATTCCTCTGATTTTATGAACTTAAAATTTATTGCAACCCATTGTCGAAAGAATGTGAAACACAGAATAATAAAACAGTGATTCATCCCACACTAGGAGGTTTATTTAAAAAAGAAAACCAAACCAAAACAAAACAAAAAAACCAAACCAACAACAAAACCCTGAGTTTTCAGCTACATCTGGAAAAAGGAAGGAAAAAACCTTTCTGTTGTAAAAGATTCCTTACATGCCACAAAGTAAGGCTAAATGGGCTCAAACACAGCTCGTTTTGAGGAAGCACAGATACCTGCACGTGACTACCTCATCCCCTCTGGCTGCAGAGTGCATCCTAGCCCCTCTTCACCTGATGTCCCTGATGAAGTGCAGGTCTCTTCATCACTTCATAAAGTCCAGTTTTGAAGGCTAGAGGGGAGAGCCAGCCTTGTCTCACCCATGGCTATTTCCCAGACAACATAGGTGGTTAACTCACACAGCAGCTAAGCAAAACCTCTGATGGGTGACCCTGCCAAACCCATGTATCAGGACATCCATGCTCTGGCTCAGTTGAGCAGAGAAAGCAGGAGCATGCAGTGGGAAGGTGGTTTGTAAATCATCTCCCAGCTCTTGTAAATCAGCTCCTAGCTAGGGAGCAGAAGAACGTAGCATGCCCCTGGTTTCCCAGCTTCTCTGCTGGTGTCCCCTCTCCCTGGTGCCAGCCCATGGAGAGAAGCTGGAGAGAAGGGATTCACACATCGTTCCCCATCTGGGGGCTGGATTCTGCACCAGCATCAATTTGGGAAACCTTTGGGGCTATGAGCATTTCAGCAGCTGGCAGGTGACCATAGCATTTCACCGCACAGTGCCTTTATGGCCAAACAATAAATCTCTGCTAGGGCTGTGCTGTTGGCCTCGGCGCTGTAAGTGCCTGCAGCACACAATTTACTGGCATAAGCATGGAAGTGGTGTGGGGTTATATGGCCTTGCTCTGCTAGTTGTGATTTGGCTCTTAAATATTCATTGAACTCCAAACAGGTAGGGTTTTCTTCGAGCTTGGCACTGAGTCCTGGGAGGCCACCAGCAGTTGTCCTTGCTGCTGCTCTGGAGGAGATGGACTAAAGGAGAGCTCAGGACAGTCATGGCTGCTATTAGCAACAAATAAATGGTCCTGTTTGAAGACAGTGAACATCTAGCAATGCCACATCTTTTCTGAGACGTGGTCATGTTGCTGAAACAGCCTGATTTCAAGAGGAAGCTGTGACAGCTCGCTTTATAACAGCAATAATAACTGAAAGGCCCTAAATGATGCAGCCCAACTCCTACGCAAACAGAGCATATAAGAGCAGAGAGGGAAGCTTTAATTATGCAGCAGTTTCCATGACAACCCCCTATATCAAATGGCCGAGCACAAGGGCTCTCTCCTCTTCTTCTTGGTCTCATTTGCCTCTGGAACAATTAGGCCAGGATAAGAGCCCAGCTGCATTTCCATGTGGCTTGCACAGCTCTGTGCAGGCAGAGAAGACAGCCTGATGCCTCCTCCCCCAACACTGAGCTCTAGAGAGGGGCCCAAGGAGCCTGCTTTTTATTTCCATTGCATTTGCTAATCACCTGCTTTGATGATGAATCCTTCCAGGTGCTGCTGGCACAGCCAGGAGAGGCACTTTTCTCTGCAAGAATCTCCTGGAGCTCAAGCTTAGCATCTGCCACCACTGCAGTGACATCCACAGGAGTATCCCCCCAACACATGGCTTCACCCATGAGGTTTGCTGGAGGCTGAACCTCACCTTTCAGTGGGACCATTGCCATGAGGATCTGGGTCCTCTGGTCAGGAGAGGATCTTGGTCTTGCTAATGCACCGGTGATGAGCTGGTCTCATGATGAGCAGCAGGTCTCACAAAGCCAGGCTGGGTTAGCGACACACTGCTGAAGAAGTAAAGAACAAGCCAAAACCTCACCTCTGCCTCGCCCTGAGGATGTTCCCAGTTTGTTGAGTCCCCCTAACATTTTGCTCACCCTTTCTGCCAGGTTTAAGAGGAGTTGGCTGCTTGTGTTTCTTTGTCCAAGCCTTGCTCTCATCCCAGCTGATGGGAGTTCATTGCTACAGTCAGGGTCAAAGGGGTTCTCATTTGCTTCTGGTTTTTGCTTCACAAGGAGGAACACAACTTTGGGGTGAGTGCGACAGGAATGCATTTATATTAAGTTGTCTTTCACTCTTGGCATGGGAAAAGCAGGCAGCAGGGCTCCACTGGGCAGCAGGCAGCCCCTGGCAATCGCTTCCTTCATCCAAAGAAATCACAGGTCCTAAGATGACATTTTAGAGTAAGAGGGGAGGAGGAGGAAGACATCAAGGTGGTGTCCAACTGAAGGCATTGTTCTCTTTTCTCTGGGGCCATGTGAATGGCAAAACATTAATATTTGCTTTTCTATTTCCCTCTGGGCCCCATTGTTTGAGGGCTTAGTCCGGAGACGACTTTCCAGCTCACCTCTGTTTACTCTGAACGCTGGCGTTGCTCAGCCCTTTGCTGAGCCTTTCCCTTCCTTATATTGGCTCAGTGGGAAGGAAAGGCTTGCTAATTCTTCCCAACATAAGAAGACTTATTGTCCCTCTTGACTGCTGTTCAAGAACAGCTGGTTTTGTTGTATTGTGGAGCTGTGTATTTTCTTTTTAATAGCTCAGCATTACTTAAAAGGCAGGTCTGGCCCGAGCACGTCTGCCAAATCAAATGGTTGGCTTGCTGTGAAACTCAGCCTAAGACTTTAAGTGGGAAGAGGTCCAACAACAGAGCAAGTTAAAATCCCACTTGGCCCAGTTGCCTGTTTCTCAGTTCAAGATTTCTGACAGCAAACCCACCATTTTTAGTAGTGACTGTGAACTTTTAGTGCATGGCCTCTTCAAAGAGCGCTGCGTATTCTGCGTGCATTGAAATGAGCTGATCTCAACTCGAAACAGATTCTTGCAAAAAAAAAAAGACTTGCAGGGACCTTTTTTGACACATTAAGGATGTCATCAAGAGGCTTTTATTCCTGCTCTTTCTTTTAAACTGTGCCAACCCTGGTCTTTGCAGGTGGCGCTTGAAGAGTTGATGGGATCTTCACGAGGAAGACATGCAGTGCTGTCTCTTACCTCATAAATCCCAGCAAGCTGGTGGCTTTTACAGATTTATTAAGAATTGCTTCCAGACTATCATACTTGATTTTTACTCTCAGTTTGTAAGAGCAAGGGCATGGCAAGATGTGCCAAAACGCAGCTGGAGAAGACCTGCATCTTGCTGAGGCCCCTATGCACCTCTGCTGCCCCATGCCCCAAAAAGCAAATGTTTTCCCTCCGTCGGAGGCATGGGAAGCAGGCAATGGTGTCATCAGAGGTGCGGAGTGTTTTGCAGGAGGGCTGGAAATCCGAGGGCAGGCAGTGGTGGCCTGTGCTGTTTCCCATGCGGACCTGCCTGCTCGCTTGCTGGTGGAGCACTGAAATCGCCAGGCAGCACTGCTTCTTGCACAGCACCACAGCTCACAGCCTGCAGGGCGACTCAGGGCTTAATAAACAACGTGTCAGTTAGAGGATTAATTGCTGTATAAACACCAGGCGTGCCTGACGGAGGCATGAATCTCAGGGCCCTTGTTTGCACTCGGGAGAGGCCAGGCAGACGTGTAGGCAGGGATCTGCCCTGGCAGTTCGCATCTGCTCCTCAGCTTTGCCCACCCCTGCATGTCAGGAGCATCATCCCTCAAGGGCCAAAAGTGCTGCCTGCTGCAAAACAGTGGAAATCCCCCCGTCCTGCAACCTGGAGCCAAACCTGCAGTGCCCACGGATTGCCATCTTTGCCCCACTGGCACTAAGAGAGTTTCACTTGTCATCCCAGTGCAGGACATGTCCCAGTGCAGGAGAAGTCCCGGTGCGTATCTCCCATTAGATCAAGGGAAGGCTGGGAAAGTGAAGAGGCATCTCCTGCCCAAACTAAACACCACGTCTTTGTTCACTGCACGAGTTAAGAACCACAATTACAAGTGCTCACACGGTCAGGTTGGTTTGACCCTGCTTCCAGGAAAGGTCCTTGCTGGCACTTCTCACCAACTGGAAGGGAGGAAAGCCTCCCTCCTTCCCCTCACCCAGGCCATGGCATCTGCCCGTCTTTTTGATGCAATTAAATGCCTCTTTGCTCCTTCAGGTTGGCTTTATAGCTCCATGTTACTCCGTGACTGAGCAGCTTTCATGCCTCCGTAGGCCAGTGACAGGTTTGCTAAGCAGAGTCCCAGTTTTCTCCATCAGCAACAGACCCAACCCCACCATGGAGATGTTAAACCCGGCAATGGGAGACCGAGGTGTATGAGCACAAGGGGGATGAGGAACAGAAGAGTGGGGTTCAAGTGCAAAGTGGTGATGCTATTTGCTTTGTTAGCATCATGTGTGCTGTGTGCCTAGGCTGGCTCCAGGGTCTAGAAGCAGCCCAATCCCAGCAGCAAGAGCAGCAAAGCCCTCTATCCTGGGCATGAATGGCCCTGAAGGGTGAGTTCAGAGGCCTGGACCAAAAGGCAGGTGGCATCCATAGCATCCTGATCTACCACTTCCACAGTACCGAAACTGTGAATTGTGCATTGAAAGACAGGTGGGATCACAGCAGAAAGGTGGGAACATGGCAGAAAGGTGGGAATACAGCAGAAGATGCTAACATGTAAGCAAGGAGAGACTGCTCCTTTTGCTTCACTCCAAATTCACAGCCTACCCCAAATGCAGACATACACACTAGGTTCTGTGTCCGTGGTGAGGTATTTGAGATGCGATTCTTTTACTGAGGGTAAGACAGGATCCAGCCCGTTCATAGCACCTTTGTTAATTAAGGTTAGCTTTAAGTCTTCTCAAATAAGGTGCCTAGTAACCTGGTGAAGGAGCCAGGCAACTGGTTTCTTTTCGATATGACTATATCCAGAGCTTACTGGGAACCAGTGTCATCAGCAAACCAGGGCAGATGCTCCCTCATCACAGAGCAAGTCACACTATGTGCTAACTCCATCTGGACGAAAGCTTGCAAGACCCGAGGTCTTGCAACTCATGGTGAAATGAGGCGGGTGAGGATTTTTTCTGTGCGTGACATGGATACAGATAGCCAGTCCTCACCTCCTCTGACCTCCTTGAGTAGAAAGGCAGGTGACTGGCAGGCTTGTGTGCAAACATGCTGGGCTGGAACGAAAGGTTGCTGAAGTGAAGGAGAATCAAAGGCAGCCATCCTAAAACCAATGGGGGACTTACAGCAGGTCTCGCAGCCCTGATTTAGCACAGGGATCATGATGCTTGCTATTTTCCATTAAATCTAGCTCCTCGAGCTAAGTGGGAATCACAGCTTTTGTTAAAGGAGATTTCTGAGTCTCACACAGCAGGAAGAAAGCATAGAAGCCCTAGACTTGGAACAGAAAGCAAATAAAACTGTAACGCTTTGGTATGTAATAAGTATAGTTATATTTAAGCTCCTTGCATAATTTTGCAGTTATCTGTGAGTGCTGAAAGCTCGGAGTTTGCAATAGCAAGCAGTACTGACACACTGCATGCAGAAATTGGCCTTTTGACTCTATGAGGATATCAAAGATGTTCTGGTAAATATTTACATTTTTGAAACTCCAGTGCTAATCAGAGCTGAGATTATTTAACTCACAAGAGTTTATTAAAATAAAGAGTTTATTAAAATAAACTCTGCACTGATTGCTTGCTTTCTGCATTTGCTATTTTTTTCCCTACTGTCCAGATGCCAGGGAAGCTGGGCTTTTATCGAGGTTAGATTTGCTGGAGTACTGCAGTTTCTGCTGTCCCCCACAGTAATTTGAAAGGACTTGGCCCTCAGGGGCAGATGTTATTCCAAACCAAGATGTCACCCTAATCTTTCTTGAAGCTTAAATTAGTTAACAATAGGGATCTTGGAATAAAAATTACTCTGTGGGTTATTTCTTCTCTGAAGCAGTTGTTTATTAGAAAAAGGTGTCTTTATCATTAAGAAGGGGCAGTAGAGCCCTCTCTTGGAATCATTCCAGCTGGTCTTCAAGGTCACGCATGGCTCTGCACGCCTCTCCTGCAGGCCATGGAAAGGCTCCTTTGGCCCCGTTCCTGCAGAACTAGCCTGCGGTCATCACCATTTGTGCACGGGTGCAAAGGAGATGAAAAGTCACCACGGAGCCCTGGGGCTATCTGATAAAGGCTCCCGAGGCCGAACTGCACACACTCTGAGTGTGCAATTGTTTTCCAAAGGAAAGATTTTCATCCCTGAGCTAGTAATAAGCAACATTGACAGGTCTGTGCTCTTTCCCAGTTCTTGTAAACTTGCTTGGCAGTGATGAAGGTGTCCTATGATGCTCTTAGCAGGGCTTGACTTGGTAACTCAGCTCTAACAGGAGCCCAGCTATGTCTGTGAGAAATCTCCTGCACAAAGGAAAGGGTTCAGTGATTTTTTCTGCTTCCTTGTTTTGCAAATTGAAAATTAAGCCCAGTCTCAGAATGGTGCATTTTATGGGGTGGGTTGACTGAAAAGGACCTCCAAAGGGTCAGGGAAGAGACCATTTTAAAAGCAAGCAGAGCTTTGTAAAAGCCCCCTGAAGGCTTGGATTTCCGCACAGAGTCAGGGACTGTTGCAACAACTGTCCCTGCTGCCAGGGCTCATTTCACCCCTTGCACAGCAAGATTCGTGGGAGGATAAAGCAAAGGCTGCATGCCCTGAGCTGGGAAAACCAAGGACAAATAATTGCAGAGTCTAGCAGTGAGGACAGAATAAATGAGCTATTTGAAAATCAAAGCGGGACTCAGCACTGCAGCTCCAACAGTGCTGCCTGTGTCCTGGGGTCAGGGAGCTGTGGGCTCTCTCACGCCTTGAGATATCTTTGTCTTTGCTTTTTAATATCAGCTTTGCAAAGCTTGCAGCTTGTCCAGGCATATTCTCTCAGCACTGCTGTGTTTAGGCTCTGAGCAGAGGTGAGAAGCCTTCAGTTCATCCTTAAGGGAAAAGCATCACACTTTGCTGTGGGGCAGTGCCACCAAATGAGCTTGTCTCTGGTTACTGCTTCTGAACACTCAGACAAGCTGGAGGGGGAAAACATCACCAGCACTGCCCTGAAGTGTTCTACAAGCGGCTGG
>VZTV01126088.1:0-12567 GCA_013400875.1 Anhinga rufa
TCATCCTCTTATCCCCTACAGGTCCAGGCCCTTTTAAGATTCCAGATTATACAAAGAGTTAGGACACTGGGGATGAAAAGAGTGGATCTTACAGATCTGTAGCTGTACAGAAAAGATCTCTTTGAGTCTGTGAGTTCAAAACTTGCTTATTGATGCGTCACTAGATAAGGAGGGGGGGGGGGGCTTTGATCAACAGTTTGAATGAGTTCACATTCAATCTAGATGTTCAGTCTGTTCAGTGAAAAAGCTGAGTTTACTTATATAGTGTGATCATTATAGTAGAACAGTTCTCTGAGCTGAGCCTTATTTTTCCTCCACGTTCACTGCAGATTGCCTGGCACAAGTTTGTACCTGTTGCTTCCATCACTGCTGCTGTTGCTAGCTAAGGACTAGGTTTGGCATTTCATCAGTACAATATCTATATGCCTAATGATAAATAAGTGTGTATTAACTCATTCTTCCTGAAATGTGATTATTTTTTTTTGTTAGTATTTGCATTGGGAAGCAGAGTAACAGTGCAGCATTAGCCTAGTTATTGTAAACACAATCCCACAAATGTCTGATTCATGACTGCTACTGGAGCAGCATGTGAGACTCTGATCAAAGGGACCACAGGAAAATATATAATATTTAAAATAAATCCTTTATGATCTTTTTTTTTGCATATGATATTTGGGTTTGTATATGATAAAAATGAGTTTACAGACAGTTGGCTATTCACTTATTTACTTGAGAAAATAAGGGGACACTCTCCCTCTAACATCTTCTGTGACTTTCTGTAATATCATTCCTTTTGGCTGGATATTTCTTGTGTATTTCCAATAGAGACTAATAAAGCTTCTAAAGCAGCATTTATTTATAGGCAAGTTAAATATTCCTTTGTTCTATTCAATTTGTCCATTTTAGGTAAGAAGTTGCATTGTAACCATTAGGCCTGATTTATTGCTCAGTGGCCTATGTGAAATGAATAAGTGAATATTCACTAATTTCTGGTGCCCAGGTGTTAAAGTTGTATATTAAGTGCTGTAGTAATTTGCATTAATTGGCAAGCTGTCATCAAAGAAACAGCAAATATTTAAGCAATAGTTTTGCAAAAAGCTGAAGCTCATTCTTATGTCACTTTGAAATCAAAAAGTTTTAAGTATGTGAAGCTTACTACTAAGTGTGTATCCAAGTCTTTTGCATAACAGGATCAAATTGCTAAATTAGAGCATGAAAACTAGCACTGAACCATTTTGCTGAGAAATCTCTTCTTTACAATTATGGTTTAGACAGATTTCATTTTTAATTACACAGAAAAAGAAATGTTGTTCTTTGGCATTTTTCTGCCTCTGTTATGAATAAAGAGAATATAAGATACATAATATTTCATTCTAAGTCTCATCTCTTCATATTTATTTAAAAGTATTTTTCAGCAATGTTATTCACCATTCACCTAGTGTAGTTGGTGATAGGCATCATCAGATCTGACATGCTTTTAAAAATAGGTTGTAGCTATTGATGATAGTATCAGTGACTGTGTGAAATGCAATAAAATCTTGAAACTCTTGATTTACAGATGTTATTAGGAGATTACCTCAATTACTGTCACAGCATATGAAAAGAACTTTTTTTTTCAGAAGGGCTACCTTTAGCTGATCAATTAAAAATATTTTTTTACTGTTCCTTTTTTTAAGGGATAATGGAATGTAGTACTTGCAATATACAAAATGATGGATAGATATAGTGACTCAACAGTGGAATTAATCAAGACCTAAACTAAAAAGTAAACCATAATAAAATCTAGTATCAGTCTACAGATTTCAGAGATAATTAAGGCCACTGTTTATCTTCTTACTTTTTGCTGCCTTCACTCGCTGTTAAATTAATTCTTAATATATTGGTGTTTATAAACTAGAAATTTCTTCCTGTCTTTTGTCTTCTGAATATTTTAATTATTATTTTCCACAGATGAGTGAAATAATAAAATTAATTTAGTGAAAAATGAGCTTTTCATAATGTAAATTTTAGGACAGTATGAGAAGATATATGCAGATAGGTCTCGCTTTAAAATATGGTTTTGATTCAGAGTAAACCTAATGATAATTATGCAGATCTCTCCGGAAAACATTAATGTAAAATCTTAGTAAAAATATTTTGCTCCAGACTGGGTGGAGGTTTAAGGTTATTCAAAGTGTACTGAAGCCAACAGAGGATAAGGAAGAGGAAACCAGTTATTTGTACTAGTTTTATAAATCTTTCTTTATTGCCTAACCTCTTCAAACAAGAAATGGATTTATCCTCTGTGGAGACAGTAGTATAAATAATGTCATTCTCTGGCTAGAAACGGCTCTAAAATCCTTTGATCTGAAATAGGGTTGCTTAATTCTAAGTACATCCTGTTCTAGTATGTGCACTCTAACTAGATTTAAAAAAAAAAAATCCAGCTCTAAAGATTCTTGTCAATAAATATGTTTTCTTTAGACTAATTTAATAGTTATAACATGGTACAGTTATTGGTGTATTTAATTTCAAAATATTCCTTTTGATGTTTGGACTTTTTCTGAAAACTAGGTTTCCTTTTTCTTCTTGAACTAAGTAAGAATATTACAGGAGATCTTTAAGTGAAAGATTAATAGGAAAAGTTCAGTCTATAAAGGTTGGACTTATAGAGGCACTAAGAAAAAAAGTAAATTTCTTCTATATTCTTTTTTACACTGTGGATAAATAAATCAAGCAGCTATTCACTTTCCCTTGAACATGGCCACCAACTATTGTATTATTTTGTTTTGTTTTATTAAACCAGTATTGGGGGAGGAGGACGCAGACAAGAAAAAAAACTGAGATAATGAGAGAAGGAAAACAAGCATGAAAATGGCCATCACAGAGGGAAAATTGGGCTATCACAGAAGTTATTAGAGGAGACACTTGATGTGGTCTAATTTACCAAAGGTACGGGTGTGAAGATATGATAGCTAATGTGTCTTCTACATATCAGAAGTCAGGAGCCAATTCATGCCTGTCAGGCTAATGTTTTATAGATTTAAATAATTTCTGTGCAAGATTGTTTTCCCCCACCTTAACAAGAATTTTTGTTCACTGTCAACTTTACAGTTTTTTGCCCACCCACCCGCTAAATTAAAAAAAAAAAAAACAAAACACAAAAAAAGTTGATTGGAACAGGCATTTTTTTTTTGTAATAAATATTACTGCATTAAAATCACCAGTATTGTGCTACCCTGCTGAATTTTAATTAGTTCCTTGATGCTGCTGTTCCATGGTTTTGAAAATGTCCTTTCAAATTTCAGTCCTTCAACAAAGGTATTTTTGTCTTTACTGTGATCTCAAAATTTCTCAAAATTTCTTCTTTTTCAAAATATGGTGTTTAACATGAGACACAGCTTATTTTATGTTCTGATAATGTATGCTACTGCAAGGTTATACTTTAATGAAATGGAGGTGGTTGATTAACTCTCCATGACGTGAAGAGGTGACTGTCACTTCTCGTGGCCGTCATGTCATCATGAAACTCTGGCTATGAGCTTTTGCCAGAGGGGCGAACTTCTGAGTTTCCATGCTGACTTCTACAGAGGTGATGGCCTCTGGGTCCTGGAGATCTTGCTTGCAATATGTACGCTGTGTATTAGGTTTTTCTAGCAGGAGTAAACCTAAGATACATCTACAAAATTAAACTTTATTAAATATTGATTTATATATTAAGCAATTTCCACTGTAATTATATAACAATAATTGGAGGGGAGAATATTACCAGAGAAAGAGAAAATGTAAGACAATAAAGGAGATATTTATGAAGGCCCCTACTTCTGTTTATTTCTGTCTTCTTTTTTGTTAGATTACATAGAAAATAAAAACATTTGTTTTGAGTTTTCAGATAAGATTTGTGCTATTGTTTATAATTTAATCTAAGAATATAAATACTTTTTCGTAGACTTGCATAATTTAAAAATATCCGCTGCAAATGTGAAAACTGAGTTTTTCTCTTCATTATGTTAGGTGAATAGAATTCTCCTTTGGCCACTCAGTCCTAGGTTTTGGGTTTGGTTGGTATTGCAAGTCACACCTTCAAACTCAGGAACTGTCTGTATAAAGCAAGAAAATTTAAATAATTGGTGTCTTCTGCTCTCAATGTGGGGTGTGTTTTTTGGTTTGCTGGGTTTTTGGGTGGTTTTTTTGTTGTTGTTTTTGGGTTCTTTTGGGTTTTCTTAAATTATTTTGTTTTTTAAAAAAGCCAGCTGATAAGAGGAGGAAACATTGTCCATCTTCCCAGTTAAAAAAAACGAAAAAGATGATTATATGTGAAGTCAGGAGAAATCATAAGAAGTGTTTACAAATAACATTGATAGTTGAGGGGAATATTCAATAAAGTGGAGCAGTATTCAGGAGATGCAGGAGCCTAATGTTAATATCACTTTCCATAATTGTTTTTTCTGTATTTTAAGAATGATACTTTGCCAAAGGCTTGTTAGAGCAATGGTTTTGAAGATAAACTTGAAATTTATATTGTTATTGTTGTCTTCTAACAGCAAATTAGAAAGACAAGGATGCCACATATCTGTGTTTTGTCTTTCTGCTTAGATTCATTTCAAATACACTCAAACAAAACGAAAAACCCCTTCTCGCTTGTTTTGTAGAAGCTGCACCTAGCTAGACTTTTGGCATGTTTAGGAATTGGGCTCATGGGGGGTTTGTAAGCGTCATACGTTATTCACTTTGTTTACTTTTTAAAGAAGGTTTTGAAGCTTACTTAACTGAATAAGTTTAGTGTCCCAAATGAATATTTGTACTGGTCTCAAACTGCTTATGTCAGTTTGGCTTATTTCTGTGTATTTACTGACACATGTTAAAATATACAAGTCAGTGGTAGAGCCATTAAAGTGTGTCAACATGTGAAGATTAATTGATTTATTAAAACAGCCCAACTTTGTATGTAGACCAGACATCAGTTTCCTTAAGAATATCCTTTGGTTAACTCCCCCTGTGCCACTTGTCTCCCTCCCCACTCCTCAAATCTGTGCTAGTAGTGCCAGAACTGGGAATGAAATAATGAATTCAGATATATGCCCATCAAGATATTTTTGTCCTAACAATCAGTTAGTAAAATAAAATGTCATCCATTCCTTAACCAGCAAATGGATTTTTTTGGTGTTTTTTTTTTTTTTCAGGATGCATATCTGAATTCATTTTGTGCATGTTAGAGAACAGGTTACCTTGTCAAAAGGACCTTGCTTGGAATAAAATTAAATATTAATTTAACTGTATTATGAAGGCTTATGTAGTAATACTGATATAATTTCAAGAGCTGCAGCTATGCATAACTGCACTTTCAGAGTTCTTGCGGTTAAAATTGAAATTGCCATGTCTTCTGGTTTCTGCATTTTCCTGGAGCTCTGATCACATTTCGGTCTATGAAAGCCTAGAAATAATAGCCTTACACTTTTCAAATTCCCACAGGCCTCTCTGCTTGCTTTCAACATGGACTGTTTTTCTTGTGAGTAGGAATTCTTTGCGCTGGCAGGATATGAGGCAAGGCCAGTAGCTACTTCTGTTCTGTTTTTGAAAGATTATTTTTTATGACTTAATTTATTTCTGTGTTTCTTACACATAGAGATGTTATGGTAGTCTTGATTTACTGGCAAGGTTAGCAGTATTCCTGTAGCTCTTACTCCTGAGTAGTATCAGTAAAATCATGTGAATTGTTTTGTGACCAAAGTGTATGCCTGTGGTGAGTGCTTTTGTAATGCTTCTCCCATGACAGCTCAGGTAATAAAGACGAAGTTGCAGCTTTTATGAATTACTGACATTGATTCAAGAACTAATAAGTTCTGAAATTGAGAAACAGCATCACTGTTCTTTGAAGTTTGAGCATGGTAAACAGACTCCCATTTAAAAAAAAGGCAAGGGGGGAGAAAAAGAACTTAGATTTCTTTGTCCATCAGTGAGCTATGTATGTATGTACGTGTCGTGTGACTAGCTGTGCTTCTCACAGAGTTCAGTCACGTGACAAACAGTTGTGACACGGGGAAAAGAGAATTTCATGCCCGTGTGAATGCCTCATTTGTTTTTTGCTTGCTAAAGTGTTTCATCAGGTCTTATTTAAAGGTTTTATAATCCTGAACAGCTTCAAGAAACTGACAGATCAATGTGTCTTCCCTTCCAATGATACATTTCTTCCACAAAAGTTACATCAGCCCAAATACAAAACAGGCGAGCCAAATAGGCAAGATCAGTCTCTGATTTAAAGTGGGTTCCCCCTACCCTATTTCTGAGTAAGGCTTAATAACACTGGAAAAAACAGCACGTACACTGAGCCATGTCAAAGTTACTTTGGGGAAGGTTGTGCTGATTGCTTGTCCTTGTGGCGCCTTTAACTTCTGCAGCAGTAAATGAAACATTAAAAGTGACGGCCGATAATGAACCATCCAGGACCAATGGTCACACTGATCATTTTAGTTTTTAATTAAAACCATTGTTAAAGAGACCGTGGGTCGGCTGGAGACCTGCAGCTGGACGGGCTGCACAGCCTGGGGACCGTCGCACTATCCTGTTTCTCATGTGAGTCCATACAGTGGGAACAGTCTGCTTGATCCAAAACTGAACCAGGCCAGGCTGCAAAGCTCTAAGGGAATCGCTTAAAACAAGGAGAAAAAAATAATTTTTGTCTGTGTGAAATAAATTAATTGGCCAAAACCAGTTCAATGCAAGGTGCAGTGGCAGAAACACAAGGGTCGAGTTTGAATATAAAGATTGTATGGCTTATATGTGATATCAAACCTCAGGTAACAGAACGAACAAAGTGTCCTGTTTATCGTCACTTATACACTAGCGTTCTGAGTCCTCCAGTGTTTATCCTTGATGCATAATATTTAAAAATTTAAGTACTTAGACTGAAGGTAGTGTGTAAATGCTTTGTGGATGTTTCTTCCTTTGTCCCTAAAAGTTAATTATATTTGATTTTATTTGTGTAAATTTATTCTCCTGAGTTCTCATTAGCTTGAATAGAATCATTCTGCATATAGGTTCTTGTAGCTTAAATAAAATTTGGGTGATTAAGAGTTGATCATTAATTTGATTTTAGCTCAGTCTTGTGATTAAGAAAAATTCCTTCAATTAAAATACATTGTAAAAACATTAGTTGACCCATGAAACATCTTATCAAGTATGGTCTTAAGTGTATGGATGGTTCGATTTCACTTCTAAAGGACAGCTTACTCGGACATTTATAAGGTTTGGAAGAGATCTTTTGTATCATTCAGTAACAATAGATCCCATGTCTTCAAAGATTCCTCTAGGGCATCAACCCTGTTAACCAGATAACTCCTCAAATGAATGGGATTTATAGTATCAAGAGATAGAATTAAATTAAAGGAATTGAAATTGAAATACATACTTAATCCCATTTAGGAATTATCACTAATTTATATTGAGGCTTTTTTTTTTAAGCTATCTTTTGTAATTAATACATTTCATTTTTTTTACCTCAAACATTAAGGTAAAAAGTTCGCTTTCACTTTCAGGGTTGTTGCGGGATTTTTTAGTAGTTCTTTAGAAAATGCCATCTGAGAAGGTTCTTTTTGCATTTCAGTAAAATTATTCAAGAAAAATATTCTTGGGAGACATATTATGTAGCTAATACTTTGGGGATGAAAATGTAATTTTTGTTTCATAGCATTTGATTTTTAATTATAAACTGCTTCTTCAACAGCTCTCCAATGAAGGGTATTTCAGAGTTTTATTAACAAATTGTTTTCTCACCCTCCAAGTACCTAAAACATTGATGTGCACCTAGCTGTAAATGAGGAAAAAATAGGAGATATTGCAATACTTTAATCTCTCTTGGCCACAATCTGACTCTATGTGGTTTGCTAGTCTTTTTCCTTCTCGTGCTGGCATGATACAGCTATTCTACTGGAAACGTATTACATAACAATCATTAATTGTACCTCTCAGATTTAGAGAAGGTCTTTTCAAACTGAAGCTTGGAGGATCTTGGGCCTTTAGCCCCTAGGTTTCCATTTCAAATGGGAGTCACAGCGATGGTATGCAAACTAAGCAGTTTTACAGAAATCCTGTTGCTTGAGTGACAAGAGGTCTTTGATTTGGACACTCCCTCATCCGTGTTATAACAAAAATTGTCATGATAACAAATGCTTTTCTCAGTAGATTAAGTGGAAGCCAAGGAGCATCTCGGAGTGTATTATTCTTGCAATTGTAATTGTGGACCCTTAAGGTTAGGATTTACGGCAGTGGGCAAACAGAGGGTGTATTTGCATGGGTGCACAGTGTTTACCTGTTGCACTCTAGGTTATGGCCTACTAGTTAGAAAAACTAATTTACCTGAATTTATTAATCATGTCAAAACCCATGATGTAACTGTGAGGCAAACACTACCCTCTGTAGGGTTAGTAGGAGCTGTGTATCATCTAACTGTGACCATTTGAATGATGTCTCATCAATACTACTTTTCTAGACTCTTCCTACGGTAAATCAGTTAACAGCATGGGCTTCCAAAGCTTTAGCCTTGAGTTGCCTGTCCTGCTCCCTTAATTTCTACAGGGAGCTATGCAACCAGCTAAGGCTAATAGACTAACATAACTAGTTAAGTCAGGTAAACATATTTTTATTTGAAGAACTTAGGTTGAATTAGCTTGGTTTCCTGTGGCTGGAGCTTTGATTTCTAAGTATTATGAAAGATGTAATAAATTTTATCCTCTATTGTCCTATTTCATCTTGTAATCCGTTTTTGAAGAGGACACTTGTTTTTAAATTGTTCCACAGGTAGCTAAATATTGGATTCTTGGCTCCTTATAATCCTCTTATTCTTGCCTATTTTTCCCCGAGACTGCTGTCACTGTAGTAACTAATAAATTCTTTATGGCTGATTTCAAAGTCTGTGTACTTTGTACATGATAGGCCTCAGACTTTCTCTGGTTTTCTTCCCTGGTCCTCTGTGTTGCAATCATTTAAAAAAAAAAAGTAGAATATTTACATAAATACCATAGTAAATAACTCTATCCAGATTTGCATCAACTGCAAATTGACCCAAATAATACTATCTGTGTTCTGTCTCATTATAATTCTAATTTGTATATTCCATTATATTAGAGAATCTTACACTTATGTCCTTTTCAGTTTCTCTTTGAACCAAATAAATACTATTATAGTTCATGTATCCTCATATACAGTACTTTATAATTTTACTAATGGCTGCCTGAAGCCCGTAGTCCTCCTGGAATCACCAATCTTCTTTTCTTCGTGTGAGTTTTTCTTGTGAATATATTGAACGTTTTCCAAGTTCAATCCAGTTTTTCCTCTATAGTTGTACTTAAAGTGAATACATTTTTTCAACCTCAGTGCAGAATATGTTCCACCCATGTGCCTGATTTTCATTCATACATTTCTTCAAATGTGATGCCTTTCTCTGCTTCTGTTCTTCAATGCTTTTATTCTCCTTGATTCTACATCATTTGCAAATATAATGATTACAGTCCTGCTTTCTTCTAGGGCTTTATAAGACCTAAATTTGCTGTTCCTTAGGGAGGTAAATTTTTCTAGTTTCTGAAACTTACGTTTATTATTATTTCTTTAATTGCTATACCTTGTTTTATGCTTCCCCTGTCAAGTAGGTTAAGGTATTTAAAAGTGTATGTGTGTGTATATACTGAGATTTACTAATAAATGTGTAATGTAAATATTTGTGGCCAGATTCTACGAGTACTTTTTCACTTTCTCATATTTAATTCGAGTAATTTTAGAAATGCTGTAAACTTTAAATTGCTTTTGTCTTTGTAATTCTGAGCAATGTACCTTCTTTGGGAAATATTTTTAAACCTTCAGGTCAATCGAAGTTACACTAACCAGGCATTGCACTGAAACCTAGTGCTCAGATTAATGTTGTAATTGTAGCAGTCTCAAATATTTAATAGACTTGCAGTGCAAAGAAAAAAAAATCTTTGAATTGTTTTATGTATACTTGTGTGTACTTGCAGTATTTTTGCAAGTGAAACTTAGAAATAAAAGGCATAGAGGAGTTATTTCTTTCTTTTTAAAGTATTTTTAATTTTAAAGAGAATTTTTAGATGAGAATGCATGGATTAAAAATGTTTCTTTAGGCTCTGAAATTTGAAGCTGTTGCTTTAGGGAAAGTTTTTGGATTTTTCTAAGACATATTTGTTTAGAATATATAGCAAAGTGTTCCCATAAAGCTTTGTGAAAATAAAGGTATTATGAGGACCATACCCAGAAGCTCAGGGTGCTTTACTTGGCTGAACATGTTGGCTCTGGTGATGTAGAATTTGGGAAGAAGAGTACTTTTTAAAATTTTAATTTTATCCAGTAGACACTGAGGCAAAGCCAGTTAGTGTAATACCAATAGGTTTAATGCTTAACAGCCAAATGCTACATCTGGTTTTGCACTGTTCTTTTAAGAACCAACGAAGGTGCTGAGGACTCTGTGTGTGTGTGCTGTATTTAAAACAGAATTATTGGAGGGATTGTATCCTTTAAAGCAAATTAACAGATTACTCGAGCAAACGTGAAGACTCGCTACTTGAATGGAGATCACAAACCTAAATTTCCTAGAAATAGCAGACAAAGTGTAATCGTCCACAGGCTGTGGTTATATTTCCTTTGACTTTTCAGACAGATCACAAAAAACATTTACATACATTGCACAGATGGCACTATGCAACATAAGTATTTTGGGCTGGTGTCAGAGCTTATTGGGTACACTTTAAACTTGTGACCTCTGGCTATTAACATGGTCTTTGTATTTTGAGTTGCAGTGATTTCCTTTTTCTTTCTGAAACAATTTCTTATTGTTTCTTCTTTGTGCAAGGCATGTGCGTTAAGAATTCTACCATGTAATTAATGTTCTTTTTGTTCACATTACAGTAATCTGTATCTTATGCAAAAAACCCTTAAATATGAGGTGTGCTATAGTAGCATTTTTGACTTAAAAATAATCTGTGCATCTCAAGATAAAATGTAAATATTAAGTGCCCAGTAATAATAGAAAAGTGCAATTGTTCTTTCTAGCATTTGTCATGAGGAAAAACAAGAAATTAGAGTTTTACATACGTCTATTTGTTTTGGCCAGAGAGCTTTTTGTCCTTCCTCTCCTCTTGAGTAATATTTAAGAGGACTGGACTTGTTGAGAAGATACTACATTGTCATATGTACTCTGGGACATGAGCAAGTAACCAGAGAAGAGGTGATTTCAGAGATAACTTTGTTTCAAGTTTTAAATAGAAATTCCCTAGTTAGAAAATGAAAGATGCTTTTGAAAATTCCATCTCGGGGTTAAATTATAAGGACTTATACAAGTATTCTAGAACTTCAGGAACATGGAAACTGGTTTTATTTTTTTTCTGTTTAAGGACAAAGAGCTTTAAAACTTCCATAGCCTTCTGAGGGGGGTGTAGATATCTTAATTTATAACCTCAGTTCCCGGCACTTCTAAATGACATTTAGGCCATTATGTATATATAATGGCAGTATTCATGACTGCGTAAGCTTTAATTTTCTGGAGTCTCAGCAATTATACAATTCTGCTAATCAAAATGAGGCATGCAGTCCCTTGGGATGCTTTGTGGACATTTGCCGAGGTGATTGCCGACATTGCGTTTCCCTCGCGTGGCAGTTAAATGGAGCTGGTGTGACTGTGCCTCCGCACACCCACTGCCACGTCCCCTTTCTTCTGTCTGTTGGTGGCAGCTTCCAAAGTACCAACGTGTTTCACGTTGACTGCGTGTTGGGCCCGGTAATAAATCACCAATGAATAGCCAGCTCTGCACTTCTGTATTTAAAATAGTCTTGAACATTGATTAATGTGGCTCTTCAGTGGCAGAACAATGCTCAGGGCACATATGCACATGAAAAGCTCTTCTAGTGCAAGAGATAGCTTTGTCCTATGTGCTCTCCACCCTTGCCTTTAAATAATTCCCTTCCTGGGCTGGCCTGGACCTTGGCTAATTGATTACCAGAACTTCAGGCAGGCTGAGTTTGGCATCAACCTGAAGGGGTAATGAGAGCCTTTGGAAAATCTGGCTCTCCTCTGCAGAGATGCCAGTGGCAGGTGTCCCAGCCATGGACCTCACAGCCGCGAGGCCACCTACTGCTTGGGATGCCTGGCTGTATTTAATGCATAATCTAAGGACTTTTCTTTTGTCAGAATGGATAATGAGCTTCATTGGCAGATGACTAAATGGCTGACACTAAATTTAGAGTGAGATGTTCGGTTTTGGTTTGGGTTTTTTGCCACTTTAGGCTTGGAAAAGGGTAGGTAGAGGTAAGGAATGGGGGTACGTGAGTTCCATAGTTCTCTCACCTTGTGACAAGTTACTGTTCCTAACTTGTGCTTGTTTGTATGCGCCTGCTTCTTTGAAACAAGCCCCTGGGACAAGCCTTGGAGAGTAGGGCCTTTCCTGCCCTTGGGAGGTACCTCATTTCTTAGCCTCAATTAATCTTCTGAGCACTCCTGCACAATTCAGCCAATTAATGGAGCAAAGGTAACACAGAGCAGGATTGTTACTCTTTTTTATTTAAAACTCTTCCATGCTTTCTACTGTT
>VZTV01126090.1:0-12309 GCA_013400875.1 Anhinga rufa
CTGGCTGGGGCTAAACCACACCACTGGTCTTGCACTCAACTACCCACAAACGTTTGCTCTTCAGGTCTGAAGTAAAAGCATCCTTCTGTACACTGTTAACAACGACCTATGACAGCTCGTAATCACAGACATGGTTACAACATATGTTAAGCATTCATATTTCCAGTTCAGCACAAAGAACAATTACAGGACTTTACACAGTAGCAGGGACAGAGCTGAAACAATAGGACCACCATCTAAGGCAATGGGCAGATGGGCTTTCTTGTTGCAAACAGGCTTTAGAGGATTATTTGGCAAGCGGTGTATGTGCAGCAAAAAATCTAGTGGAAGAAGCCAGAAGGCAGAAGGAAACAGTTTGGTCCAAGAAGAGGGAAAGTGTAAGTGTGCTCCCCAGGGAACAAAATCATGTGGGTGTAGCGAACCACCTACTGATGTTTGTTCCTTCTGTGTTGCAGAGAATATGGACCTTTTGTTTGATCTAGACACTAGATTTATATCTGTTCCCTTGTCTCCACCTATGACTGGTCACACTTGTATAGATGTTGAGCTCCAAAGTGTCTGTAGAAGAGGAAAGGAACAAAATTTCAGCATTTCTGTACTCTCCAGACTGAATCCACTCAAGCCTTCACTTGTCTATACTTGCACAATCAATTTGTCTTTATGGTTCAGATTATCGGCATCTTGGGGAAGGAGCTGTCAGAGGTATTTTTTTAACAAGCACAGTGCCTGCCCGTATCACCATGCCAATAATTATAGTTCTGGATTGCCTTCTGTGGATTATGTGTCTCAGGCAAAAGTGAAAAGAGATAAATTAGAGGTATTATAGTAGCCGAGATCAGATTTTGAATGAAGCTGTTGGGCACAGTAATTTAGATTTACATTTGTTAAAAATAGCTGTCAAAGTTATATGTCAATCTGTTAGCACAATGTTTAATTTATCTTTCTACTCAGCAAGGTTGCTTGGAAACAGGGAAATAGTCTGAGAAATCCCTTTGTGAAAGTGCAGTATCACTTGAAAAATCAATATGGCCACTTTATGACTGCTATTTTTATTCAAAGATGTAGAACCTCTGAGATAGAAAACCCCACAACTTGTAGTAATTTTAAATACACCTGGTACAGCTAGCAATTTGGAGGTAGGACTTTGTTCAGCACACAGCAATCTGTCACTTTCACAATTACACTGTACACTGGTATCTCTCCTGGCACATGTAACAATCACATTCAAGGCAGAGTTTGTCTTGAAATATGCAAACTTAGGACTGAGGGCTGACTGGCTTCACAGAGAGAAAGGAAAGCAAATTATTTTTAACCACAGGCCATGAAATTGCACCATGAAGTGCAGTAAAAGCATGGAAGTATCTATACTTACAGTGTCTGTCCCTGGCAGACAAACAGAAGTCTCATGGCCAGAGTAGCTCATTCAAACGATGCTACTGAAAAGACATCCGTCTAGGTTTGCTGTCAGCTCATATACCATTCCACGTTGTGCATGGCTGAGAAGGGCAAGGAGGCAAGGACAGACAGCAACAGAGAGGTGAGTGGGTCAGTTACATTAACTGGGCAAGGGGAGAAATGATCATGTAAGATTTTTTCAGAAATACAGCTCCATGCTATGAGTCTCTCATCTGCCTGTGCTGAACTCTCTGCTGATGAATAATGGCCTTTAGGGAACACTTACGAAACATGAGCATCAGTCACCGCAAAGAGCTTTTTGAGCCAAACAGCTAGGTTACAGGATTTCTTCTAATGCAGGGGATTTATCAAAGCTTTTGATTTTTTTCTTTATTGGATTATACAGAGCTTTAAGAACCCAATACACCCTTAATTGTGTGAAAAAACATCATCACACAGGTTATTCTCGGTTATTATCATCACACAGGTTATATCTTGCCTTTGTAGCCACCAGGTAAGCACAAAAATTGCTGAACTATGAGTATGCTGAATATTAAGCCATGAATGCAACAAGCAGAGGTGGCTGCAAAAGGTTTCAGTGGAGTCAGTTGTGCTGTTGTGCAGTCAGAACTTGAGGCAGATGCAGGCAGAGCAAAAAAGAGTAGGAGGAGATAGTGCCTGCTGGAAGAGCAGGGTGAACAGTTTACATTGAATAATTAATATGATGCCCTTCACCATTCTCATTCTTCACAGATTGTCTGTCAGCAGGCTTATGATTTTCCTGTTAATTTTCAGTGGGGAAAAAAAATCCAGGTTTTCTGTCAGCGATGTTGTTTGTTATCAGTGGGGAGAGTGAGCGTTCAGTATGCAGACTCATATGTTACACTGGTTGCTGCTGGCTGTATAAACATGCCTTTTTTCTGTCACCTTACCTGGAGAGTGGCATTCTTCAAAGCCTGCTACTGCTACAATTGAATTTACCCCAGGATCCCCGTTGACTTGAATGATATGAAACAATATCCTGCAGTCATATGATCAAATCAAATCAGTGCAGCATGCATACTCACACTGAATATAAAAACAAAGCCCCAGAGGAGTTTATACTCCAAATGCATGAATTTTCCTGTCCACAAGGTTACTTAAACATGGAGGACATGACAATAAAATGCATTGGTCAATTCCTGTTCTTTGTTAGATCTGAGTATGAGAAGTATAATTCACTTGTAGCCAAAAATCGTTTTACACTGATATATTTAACAGCAAAATTTGACACAAGGCAGGAAGGCCAAGAGCTGATATCAAGCAACTTTTTGAGTTTTGTGGCCTTCAGCTAGAGCTAAGATGACTCAAATAATATAACACGCAATTCCAATAACCCTACAGGGATGCTGTTCAAGAGCAAATGTAAATTATGATGAACTTACGCATCCCTGGAGTTTTACTCAAAGCGAATACAGAGATGATTGCCTTTGGGATGAATGAAGGCTGCAGTACTCACTGTGCTGTACCCACATTAGCTTCTGTGAGCAAGACATGAAGAATGATGGCAACAGAAAGCAGAGAATTGTTCTCAGGAGGGTTCCAAAAGAGCCGCTCTACGGGTGAACGCTCGTCAGAGAAGCTGGGGTATCTCCAGGGCAACTTGTTTCTATGACACTCCTGCCACAAGCACGAAGTATTGATCTGTACAACCCTATAGATGTAGGCCTTGGATTTCAGCAGTGTTTCAGTATAGCCTCTGACTGTACACTGCTATAGCACTGTTTTCAAGAGCAATTAATTCACAGAGAAAATTCAGTAGCTCTAACATGGGCACCAGCACATGCACTTAGACAGATGTCGCCTCTCTGCTACTGATGCACATGTTTGCATGCCAAGGTGTCCAGGCATACAGGGGAAAGTTTAAGCATAGGCTTAAGAAAGAAACAGTCATCAGGAAATTATTATCAAGTCAACAAAACATGTGGATCAGAATGTGTTTTTTTTCCAGGCAAAATAACCTTAACAGTATTTGATTTACAATTTACCATTGTGAGGATCACTTGGTCTGTTTCTTAATAACGTGTAATAGAAATGCTAGTACTTTAGGAGGTTGGGGCGAGGGGGCGTGTGGGAATTATAGTCCCAGTCACCTGAGTTCCACCTCACCCCTAATCAGCTAGCGCCTCTTAGAGACCTCATTCATAGTCTGCCTCATTGGTAAAGACTGGTGCGAGGGTGTGCTTTAGTTTTACACCCTGACAGCTCTAGTCACCTCACCAGAGGGTTACGCCTGGAAAGGGAGGAGTGCTCATGTAATCAGTTCCCTTAGTATGGGACAGAAACAAGCAAAGTGGCTTCAAAGTAAAACTGAGTGTTTTTTACTGCGGTGCCTTGTCTTTGTTGTGGACCACAAGAAGATGATCACCCACAAAAGGGGCCTTTCAGACGGGCACTCTAACTGTTCAAGCAGAAGGCTTTATTCAAAGGGATTTTTAATTAGCAGCTGTAAAGTAATAGTGGTGTAGAAACTTGCATAAAATGCACTTGGGGTTATGATACTGAAAGCAAGAGAGGAACTTGAACAGTAAGGCAAGATAAAGGAAGAGGGACGTGAGTGGGAAATTACAGATGAGTTTTCAAGATGACTTGGTTGAGCCATTCACTGCAACTGATCTTTGTTCAGCCTGCTTAAGCTTTCTAGCCCAGGCATTGTAAGTCGTACACTAACAGGAAATTGTTTTCTGGTCTGCTTTGCATTTACAGGTATTTGTTAAGTAGCACAACAGGTGCTTTGCTAACAGCTAAGAATTGCTAAACTTTTAATACCAATGTGAAGTTCAGAACTCATAATTTATTAAGTTGTAACTCAGATGATGTCTAAGACCCTACTGTGAATTTTCACTGGGCTGATGTTTGCTTGCCCACATGGTTTCTGCATACATGCATGTCATACAGACTACAGTTTAAAACTCCCTGGGAGTCTACAGGAGTCTAAAACTCTTATACAGAGAGAAGACGGGGTTCACTGACTTATTAGCCCTCCTTCCTTAGATACCTGAGAACAACTAGCCACTGCATTTAGAGTAATTATAGTTGGCCAGGCTAACAAACAATTAATTGCTTGTGAGGAAGCTCCATTAAAAAATCCATTTATCTCAGGAGTGCTGGAGGGCTCTTCTCCTTCATTGCGCTTCACGGATCTCCCCAAATCTAACTCAACACATTGCCACAATACAACAAATTGTAGAAACATAAACTGATCAGTTTTGAGCTGTGCATTTCATGGAAGGAGGAGGAAAATTGACTGCATTTGTAGAATTTTCTTCTTGTCTTGATCCTTAGAACAGGAGGGAGTTCAGAGATCTATAAAATAACCTGGACGGTGATTTACACAGAAAAGATCAGAAAGCTGGTACCTCCCTGTGCTCTTCTCCTTGCCACCCATTTTATTAAGAAACTGAGAAACTGGAGGGAACGCTGAAGATGACAGCAGCACTTGTGGGGTACGTGCTGCCCTCCTCAGGCAACCTGCCTTGAAAAGCTCAGTGCTGCCTTCAGATCAACCATTAAAGCAAGACAGGCGCCACTCCAAGAAATAACATTATTTTATTTTACCTTAACTACCAAGACACAACTTGGGACAAAAAAAACCAAACAAACAAACCCGGCCATCACAGCCACCAAGCCGGTCACGGCTCCCTCTCCCTCTATGAGGACACTTCTGCCACAGGGCAGCGGCCTCCCCCCTCCACCTCGCGGGCGTTAAAATGGCGGCGGGCGGGCGAGCGGCGCGGCGAGCGGCGTGGCGCGGCGCGGCGTGGCGTGGGGTGTTTATGCGTGGGCGCTCACGTCCGCTCCTGACATGGTAACAGTCCGCGCTAACACCGAGGGGCGCCGAGGGAGGCTTGTGTAGCTGCCTGCACCTGCCCCGCTGCCGAAGGCGCTCCGGGCGGCGCTGACGGGGGCGGGCGGCTGCAACTGTGGTAATGGTCCTGATCCCTTTCTTTTTTTACAGCTGGTGGCATGACGGGTTTTACTTTTTCATGCTTGAATGTGAGTCTTCTCATAAGCAGGTAGAGCCGCTGGTATCAAAATGCATCGCAGGCAAAGACAGGCACTGTCTTTGCACAGTAGCACATCTCAGAGCCAAGAGAAGTCTGCTCTATTCTGATATAAAAGATGCTGCCTTCAAATTTTCCTGAGAGATATAGGTGAGCTTTCTATTTGTACTTGGGAAAACAGTAAATAGGCCAGGGACTGGAATAATCTGCTTGGCTAATAAGCATGGCAAAAAAATTCCTCTGTGTTTCATTCCCCCCCTAGATACTTATCCCCGCAGCCCTTTGTTACTCTTAATTGTTCTGGACTAGAAAAATTCTTAGCAGCTTTTACCTCAAAGTGCAGAGTAAAGCAAATAATCATAATTCCTTTGACAAAAATTGGATCAAAGCTGGCCTTGATGAGAGCTGTCCATATTCTGTACATATCCTCAGTCAAAGCAAGGCATTTTGTCGCTGATATAATGCCCAAACTTGCACATATATCATGTCAGGAGAGATGCTTATGGGGTTTGAGAGCTAATGGAACTTTATGTTTGTATCAGAGGAGCAGAGACAAGCTTAAGTAGAAGGGATGCCGCTCTTCTCCAAACTGAAGCCAGAATCAAACATGGTTTTGGTTCTTTTTGGTTTTGCCTATTTCCGTCTAACTTAAGGACAGAAACTAATATGCCATGTATGATCTAGTGTTACAATGGCTTTCCCTTGCTGTCATTTTTGCCTGTGATCTTGGGTCCTCAGAAGGTACCAGTACACCTCAGATGGTATGCAACTATATCCTGCATGATAGACAGCCAGAATCTTGAGGCACAGAAGAACCCTTATTTTGGGCCTGGATTATCAAGGTAATTGAGCCTTATGAATTCCAGCTGTGTATGGCACAAGTGGCAATATTTATCTGCAGAAGCACAGCTTTATAATGTCTGTAGCTACCCCCTCTTTTTTGGGCAAAAGGCCCTATGGGATTCACAGAGGCTGCAGCATGCCAGCACGCCACCCTGCACTCATTTCAAGATGGTCTTGCCACTTGAAGCTGCTGTAGCAGGAGATGGGGAAGTAGGAAATACTTCTTATATCCCACTGAGCTCCATCAGGAGGCATTACGGGCTGACATCTGCAGCCCAACTCAGTATTGAGTCCTTCCAGCTGGCTGTCAGGCTGAGGTATCCCAACGTGGGGGACAATCAGTCTCCACAGAAAATTTTGTAGTTGCTTATGTTGCAGTTTCATCTCCAGGCCTCATCCCTGATTTCTTGCCAGAGCAGGAAGCAAAGCTCCTTCTAGCCCAGTTTTGCAGACCCAAGGAATTCAGGGGAAGATTGGCTCAAGTATTTAAATTTTCTGATTTCCTCCAGAACTTTGAACTGCCTCTCATGGATTCTGCTGCAGCTACCACTAATGAAAGTTACAGGTATAAATCTAGGATGCGATTCAGAGAGTCAAGTTCCCATTTTGGTGCAGTGTAAAGTATCTGTTCTGAATTCAGCACATGTAACCTCTTTCACTGATACTAAAGGAAATTATGTATGTGAAATGGATAGAGAGCATGCCACATACATGAACTGAGCAAGCCAATTTATAGTCTTGGTTACGCTACTGTAAAGGTGAGGTAGTCCTTTAACTTCTAGTGCTGCTAGTTTATATCACTGATATACTAATTTAGTCTAATTTAATAATATATATAAAAATGTATTTGCATTTCTGTCTTTAGCGTGGTTGATCTGAGGCTTGGGAAGCCACCTTGTAAATTTACAGAGCAATCACTGTTAATCCACGGAGTGGTGCTGTTGTTGTATTCTTGATGTACTGCAGCAAAATACAGATGTTTCTTTAGTCTGTTTAATTTAGCTAAACTTCTGTCCAGGTAGCATTGTAACTAAGGACAGAATTTAAACAAAATACTTTACATTTCTTTTCCAGGCACTCAGCCTCTCTGAACAATAAGGGTTCTGTTCTAATTGCAATTTCATGTATCTGGTTTAGTTTTCATGTTTTCAACTATGTTCATGTCATGCTATTGTTGTAGTTTGTAAGTGAATGTTAGTATTCTTTGACCCAGTGCAGGACTGGAGAGGGCTGTTAGTCCTCCTCAGGTCTTTTGTCCCTCAGCGTATGAGGTAGTGCGACCTCAGGGTTTTAGATGACAGGGGTGGACTGTGCCATCTAGAAGGCCTACTTTCAGCGTGAGGATCTGCGTACAGGGGAGCCTAATGCAGGAGCCAAGGTAACACCTCTTGCTCACCAAGTGGTGTGTGATAGTCACCCATGTCCTCTACTTCATGACTGAGAAGAAACAACACAGTTGATGCTGGGTCAAACTTCTCTACTTTATACCACCACATGCTCTTGTCTACATCATGCCACGACAGTTTAACTCTCTAAGAAGAAGAGAATATTTCAGTTCCCATGGTTATAAGCTCCTAGCCTTTCTGAGGCAACTGCCAGTGACTCCTATCTATACCATTCTGTACCACCCTAAATAAGTTACTCTTACTCCTTTAGAATTTATTACTGTCTTGGTGATTGTGGAGAATTAAGCTACCTTTATCTGAATTGTTGGTTCACCAGCTACAGGTCACAAAAGTCAAGTTCTTTTTAACTTCTCAGATAAATCAGGCCTTGCAGGCCTTTCTGCCCTTTCCGGAGTTCTCTCTTCTCCATACTTTGACCACTTGACTGTCATCCCAAAAGGAGGGAAGTAACTGCTGCTTCACAAAACAATAGGTCTCTTGATTTTTCTTGAGCCTTACTGGTGATTCTAGCTTGAGTCTCCCCTAATTACAAAATAACAGAGGAAGTCCAGACTTTTTGTCTTAGCTATAAGGTAGGATTTCAGGCAGTTTGGGTTTCAGATCTCAATTGATGTGACCAGTCCTGTGGGAATTACTCTGACCTGGTTTCTAACCAGTGCTCAGCTAGTTTAATACTAGATACTTGTGTAAATGTACTCTTGAGGGATGCATAATATATATTTTATCAGGAAAATTATTTGCAATTCTACAATGGGTAAAAGATTTCTAATGGCTTTAAAATTTATACAAGGTGAAACAAGAAGACTAGATCTGCTGAGAACAGCAATAGTTAATCCTTGTTTGAGAAATCAAGAGCAAATTCTGCATAGAGAATCTATGTTGCATTACAGGAGAAATGTCTTGGTTTACTTCTGTGTTGTATTACATATTAAAGCTGTACAAAGTATAGTGCAAAACACTGATGAAAAGAGAGCACATTGCCAGTGGAACACTTGGTTAACGTGCACGATGAACCTGGTGATCTCTTATCTCTGCATGCAGCGTATACAAGGTTTAATTTTGTAAAGACTGACTCTGTCATTCTTTCTCTTCTTAAACTTATTCTAATATATATTCCAGTATCCAATTCTTGGCTGTTTTACTGACATATTTTAAAGTGTGTGTCACAAATTTCATTAAAATTCACATTACACAAACTTTGTCAGTGGCAAGTTGTAACAAAGCTTTATTTTCAACAGTAGTTTCTTCAGCTACGTCATACTTCCAAGATGCCTGCTGCTGTTCTGTGAGACACTGTTTTCAGCTGCCAAAAAGTTCACAGCTTTCAGAGGATAAATTTTCTGGGTTACGTATCTGCTTTGGGCTGATATGTATCTAAACTTTAAGCTCAAATAGTTCTGCCATTTCTGGGAATATCTACAGGAAGATAAACAAATTCTTTTTTGTTGAGAAGACCTGCATGCTTTGTAGAGGGTTTTTGATGTGGTGGGGAGATTGCTCTTTCGCCAGCTGGTGCTTTCTCTAACCTACACAAATGTACCTCCAACTGGCCAGGTTGGAACTTCTGAAAAAGCTTGATATGTAAGTGCTCATTAAAAACTTTTTCAGAGCACAGGGCTAAATTTAGCCTAGAGATCTCACTTGCAGTGAGGGTGCTGCATCCTCTCTCACTCCGTTCCAGCTGCCCTGCGCACCAGTACGAGGCCCACAAAATGGCACAGCATACTTTCTTCCAGGATGAGCATGTTTCAGTACTTGTTCCCACTGTCTATGTGGAGGGCCTCTTCCAGATTAGATACTAGAAGAGGTGGTAGGATGGGGCAGAGAAGCCCTCACCACTATTGGAGAAAGGGAAAGCATCAGGGCAAAGTAGCATAAAGAGCTTGTTAAAGGACTGTTCCCCCAGGTAGAAAATGCTTCCTGCCAGAACTTGGGAGTTGAATGTGGGATTTCCAATCAGTATCTTCCTCCAAGGCTAGAACACAGCTTTGAAATCCACTGGCAAAATATGTTTCATATTTTCCTTCACTGGCTTATCCATTTTAAGGCTATCAACTCACATGCATAAGCAAGTGCTCTTTTAGCCCAAACAGAGAATCTGTATGGCCCGGAATGCCTATTTTTGCAGTAAAAGAGCGAAGTTAATAACATTAAAAGAAATTTAACACTTGGAAGTTAAGCACTCCAGATTTGCAATGTGCAGTCATTCCTCCCCTTGCCTTATTTCCTATGAGTCCTCCAGATTCTACAACAAATAACTCAGGGATTCTGGAGACAGCAGCCTTATTTACTGTATAGCTTTCCTACACTCCCAGGCTGTCTGTCCTCCACCCAGAATTTTGCAGAGGCTGTTTGGAAAAATGGGATATACTCACGTACTTAAAAACAGCAGGATAGCATATGCACAAAGGGGCCACATTTCAACAACTGTAGTATTCTTAGCTCCTAAGTGAAGTTTTTAGACTGCAGAGTGTTTGATTTTGCTTAGTTTAATATAGCTTTGGAGAAGAAGAAGAGGTTGTAAGATTAACTGAAGAAAACAAAAACACTGATACAGGATAAATCTAACCCTGTTTGAAGAGGAAGTAAACCAGGTATCAGAGCTTTCTTAGCTGGGGTAATGGTGAGATTTAAACAGATTTCTGCTTTTAAATGTCCATTCAATTTCCTGTAAGTTCTATTTTGTTTCCTTTTTCCCCTGGTTATAATTCATGAATAACGGAAAGGTGAGCTGCAATTTTACGGAAGGGAAAGAACCTAGTTGTTTGTAAGTACCTACATTTAGAAAATGGCCAGTGCAAAAAAGTGTGTATCTGTTTCAATTCAAGTGATAACAAGGTATTTGGCACTGGCCAGTTCCTGGAGGTTTGGGGCTATAGTCTTTGCAGGCACAGCTCAATTGACTCCCCTGAATAAGCCAAATACACTCCAACTGTTTTTACTTTCTTTCCTTTCAAAATGGAATTTGGTGTGGCTGCGTCTCTGGTGCTGTGGGGCTCTGACACATACTGGTGCAAAGCCCAAGGATTGCAGATGTGGACTGTTGTACCTAACTGTGCAGGGTTAAACGGTGACAGCAATTCTCTGTAAGCACTTGTTACATTTCTTAATTTTATGGTCATCTCTTGAATTGGGTAAATATATCTGTGGCTGTGTTCCATGTAGCCTTTTAAGAAAGACATAAAGAAAGGGAACTATTTTCTGGCCTTTAAAACATTCTCACTTTCCCATTCCTAAACACTAGCCAGAATCAATGAGAGTATCTTTGGAAACATTTAATCTATTCAGCAATTAGGCTTTGTTATTAGTGAATGGCTAAATTTACATGCCCACCAGTATTCTTTATAACACTAATAGCCTGAATTAGAGAGAGTCTGAAGTTCTGCAGTGTGAAACTCACAGTTTAGTGTCCCCCTTCTAAAGAAAAGGGCCCCATGGCCTCTTAGTCCTTGTGTGTCTTTTCTGTCTCTCTTAGGTTCCTCTGAAGCAGTATTAACGCTGTGTGTTAGCCAGGTGACATTTGTTTGAAAACAGAGTCCTTTTGGGAAAATTCCCCTTTTCGCATAGGATAGGACAGAGAGTAGGGAGGTGGCTGGAGATCAGTCTATTTTGCTTCACTATCACAAATTGTTAATTCTTTTTTGGATAACATTGCAAAGTATTAACATTTGCTTTGGAAATTTAGTGAGCTTCTGTGAGGATAAAGGGCAATACTCCATATGTTCTGCTTGGGTGTTTTCAAAAGAATGTGACTAGTTATATATCAGGATAGATTCACCTATGAGACTCTCATGGTACCTGTTGCATTTCCCTGTGGTAGTCTGGACCTTCTTTACTCTAGATTTGAGTGACGGTATTGTAAAGGCAGGTGGTGTCACTGTCACACACCCTTTCTCAGGTCTCTTCAGGGACAGGGGAAGTAACCTTAGAGGTGCATTGGGGAAACACTGATGTAGTGCGATTTGGATCACACTTTCTTGAAGCCAGAGGCCTTTTATTTTACTGAAGGTAGAAATGGCTCTGAAAATCTCTAAAGGGGAATTGAGACAGGATTTCTTTTCTGAAGAAGGTATGAAGGTGTGCAGTTGTCTTCAGAGGGTGATAGGCTTTCTGAGAAAGAGCAATATTTCATGACTCTGTTTGTCTTGGCTGGCTGGGGTAAGGAAAGAGCTTGGTGCCTAAAAGGGAAATAGGAAGGAGTATTCAACAGGAGCTCAGCTGAAGGATGTGGTATAGCAAGAGGATAAAGGAGGCCATGTAGAGGAGATGCAATCAAGAACAGATTTTTTTGTGTGTGACAAATTAATACACTCTTACACTCACTGGGATCCCACCTTCTCCTTTCCAGTTGCCAGGACTTGTGTGTGGGCTCTTTCAATGCTGTCAGTTGCCATACTTCGTTAATGACCCTTAAGGGGCTAACATTAACACCTGTTTGTGGTTATTTCCTGTCACTGTTTACTCTCCCAGATGGCACAAATACAATATGCCCAGTGTGTTAGGCATTTGTCAGTAATACACTCTTTGCCAGCTAAATGCCATTCATGTTAAATTTGGCAGCCATTTCATAGACTGAAGAATCTGTCCTCTAAGTCAAAAGCAGAAACTGCAGACAAATCTTC
>VZTV01126096.1:0-14210 GCA_013400875.1 Anhinga rufa
CTAATTAAATCCTCATTACTATCTTCTAATTATTCCAGTGCTCTGGGATTTCACTGAGCAAGTCCCCAGTGGTGCATTAGATGAAAAGGGTTAAATAACCTGTGTTGATTTTGAGACTCCAGATCTATTTCAGACCTTTAGCATATCATCAGCATTATCATGAATATTTAACTACATACTGCTGTGAAAATTATAAGGGGAAAACAATTAAAGATTTTTTAAAAATTAATTCTGACCCATATACATTTGCACTAATAAATAAGGCTTCTTTAAGTATCCCCATTATGAGAGTGCTTGCTAGAGTAATAATGTGAAGTCATTAACTGTTTCCATTAAATTCAATGGTTTTCAGGAGCTCCCAATTCACTATTTTAATATAAGACTGAAACCTGACATGCACATATCCAACTGGATAAGCATGAAAAATACTACTTAAAAGTAGGTAAGTTTTCTAAGCTTTTTCAAAATTAGGTAAGGAACCATTTATTTCTGCATGGGTAAAAACGCCCATTTCAACTTTATTGTGACACATATTCTCCTGTTAGTGTTTGCATAGGTGATCATTCATATACGCAGATGGACATCTCTGTTAGGTTACGAAAGTAAGAGTGGGAGTATAAGCTAACGGCCAGGATGGAAGGCTTCTTTTTCACACTGCGGCTTCAGGAAACTGATTTAGGGGGTCTATTTGGATATGCTGGGTTTCTATTTGATCCATACAAATAACTTCTAACCCACTGAGCAGTTTTGGCTGCTAAGCACAACCCCAAAGTGCGGCTTCCAAAACCCAAACAGATGAGATAAGAGGTACGGCTGAATATAGGGAACTTAAGCGACTGTTTACCTCAACTATTTGCTGAATGGTTATGACAGCTGTGGTATCACCACTGCCCTTCCTCTGGGGGCTGATGTAACTAAAGTTTATAAAAAGCCTTGACTTCAATAAACACAAAAAATCAAAACCTTACTTTTGATCGTAGTAAAGAAAAATCAGGAGTAGCTGTATCAGATACAAAGAGCAAAATATGCATCCCCCTTCCCCCCAAAAGCATAGCAAGTTTCAATGACTAGCTTAATTAGACTACATTTTCATGTGGTATCCCCAAGTAATGGCAATTGCTGGGATTCAGCAGCAGTTACATGCAGGCGTAGATGAGCGGGCATGGCTACTCCTGCTTCTCCAAGAGACTTCTGACCCTAGTCCTGTACAGCCTGCTCCCTCTGCCTCCAGAGCCTTCCAGCTCCAACAGTCCACTAAGGTATATGGGACTTACTGCAAGTCCCAGTACCTTCAAAGACATGTGAGCTGAGACGTAGGCTATGCACATAGAAGTACATGCAATTTCTTATTTCCTAGGTAGATAACATATGTTGGTAGAAATGAAAAAGTTTCGTCGACTGGACATCAAACAACAGTGACCAGTTACTGATTCTAGGACAAGAATGGAAGCGGGCCGCCTAGAATAGCACGCTCTATTTACGGTGAGCCAGGTCCAAATGTCCTACAGCTTGAGCAGGACATGAAAAATTTTCTAATTATTTTTTAAAAGTAAGCATTTCTATGCTTATTACAAAAAGTATGAAATAAGCTATATAAAAAGCAAGCTGAGAGCACAGAATAGCCAATCCCCCAAGAAATTCCTAATACTGTAATATGTACCTAGGTTAGCACTCCCCTCCTTCCACGCACAGAATGTACATGTTAAAAGTATGCTTGTTGCTTCATGCTGCACTCTATGACAGGGGATGTATAGCCTTAGGCAGGCAAACATAAAAATCCCAGCTGGGTGCTGAGTAACCATGGAAAGTAGGGTAAAATATAATCAAACACTTTCATAATAAAATAAATAAGTGTAAACTTAATGGTTCAAGGTAGTGGTTTAGCATGCAGAAGTGCTACAGCTCAGATCCACCTGTCAATCAAGCTTCACAATATCTGGTAAATAACATTTTTTTCCCAGTCTTGAGAGCAGAGGATTCTGCTCAAGCAACAATCAGCAGTCTTTTGTTCATTCAATTCTCTCTCTAAACAAGTAAAGAAATGTTATACAAAGTGCTAAAACAAACAACATTACCTTATCCTATGGAGGGTCTCTGGGTTTTTTGTTTTCATTTTCTTTTTTTTTCTTTTCTTTTTTGGGGAGAAAGTGTATCAGTAAGCCAAGAGTTTAAATTACTGTAACAGATGCCTATGGATCAGGTGTCCTTAGCAGCAACGATTTTCTGCTCAGGTTTTTATCAGTAAATGACAAGCACCTTCCCTTTGAGTCCCCATCACTCCCCCTCCTTCCTTTCTTCAAGTTCAGTGGAAACCAGTTCAAGCAAGCAAAGGAATCAACTAATGTAACAGCCTTTTTAAAAGGTGAAGTTTTCCATTTCAAAGGAGCCTCTAATCAATGACGGGGCGCAAAAGGGAATGCACGAATGTTTATGAGCGTATAGCACAGACTTTAGAGAAGCTTTGGGGAACATGTTCTGCAAAATCAATATGACCTAGCTAGTTACAAATTTAATATCTGCTGCATGAAAGAAATGACTTCTTGTACAAGCTGGGTCACAAGGATCATGCATATTACACCAGATTTTGCATATGAAGAGTGCAAAAATTGCAACATTCCCAAATAAGTTTTCTGTAAGAACATACCCACAATTCTCACTCCCCCCAGCACAGAGGAAGAACCAGACTAAACCAATCTGTAAATTTTATTTCTCTCCCTGTTATTTACTTGTTTACTTCCCAGTTACTGTTACTGTTTTACTCCTCTGCCTCCCCTGACCATACAATGATCCCCAGTTTTGTTCTACAGCAGCAATGGTGAGGTTTGATCCTTCCGGCTCCGTCAGACCTGCCTAACTCATCCCCCAAAGCCAGGCGAGGAACACACACTGCAGAAATAATTGCTGGGCAGTTTAACATTTTGTGCCAAGATCTAGTCGTGCCAGGAAATGCACATGTCTTTCTGAGATGCTTGGCTCTTCAAAGCCTCAGTCTGATCCATTCCCACTGCCTTGTGACCTTCTATCCCACAAAACACCATATATTTGTATTGGGTACTGAGGCCATTCTTTTTTCACCGAACATGTATGTTATTCTAAAAAAATTTAAGGGGAAAATAAGTCCCTGCACTAATAAGAATGATGTGAAAAGGAGTTGAGTGTGGAATTGTGTGTTTCATGTTCTCATCAATCAGCACTCCTGGAGGAGGGGACATCCAACACAGAAAAATAGCAAAAATTAAGACTCTCTCCTCTTCTTTGTGAGTCCTCTTAGTTCCTCCTGGATGCTATCCCAGAAATTTGTCATTCTGTGAGTTCAACTTGTTTCACTGTGAGAAAACTTCTAGTATTTATGGTATCCCCATATGGTGCTACTTGGAATATTTCTGGTAGCAAGACATTTTAGGAGGGGCATTTCATAAATAACTCCATGTTTATCACAGTTATCATGTGTCTGTTTTGCAAGCTTGTCGCTGGCACATGTTAACCACTGCATGGACAGGATGCCCAGTTTACAGCAGTTGTGTACGGCCACGCAACAAAGCTGTGACAATTATCTTTCATGAGCTAGGGAAGAAGGAGGTGAAAGGAAAAGGGCTTAAAGTTTATAAATGGTAACATAAGGAAAAAAATGCTATTTATTTTTGTGAGCACTTGCTAGGAAGCACCCTTTTAGAACAGTTCTGTTGCCTGCAAGGTTTTCCCTTGCAAGATTTCCAAATCTTTGAACCATTTGACCTAAATAGTTGATGTCCCTTTATATTTAAAGATATTTTTATTTCTAGAACTGGCTAGAGGACTATCTATCGTGTCCCTGCAAAGACATGAGAGATGAGAATTTTAAGAACAGTAGCAGAACTGCAGTGCTCATAGCTAGCACTATTTCTATACATCTTAATTCCAAGATAGACAACAAAAAGTTGAATTCTCTAGGATATGAATCAAGTATTTACAGCAAACTGCCTTCATACTCTGGGCATTCACTGTATTTTGAGAAAGCCTTGTTTCCAATTATATTTTGGTAAAACCTGCTATTCAATTGCTCTTTCCCCAGAGAAGAAACCCCCCCCGAGCCTTTTACAATGCGGACTGTCATTACTTTCCCTGGGAAAAGAAAAGAAATACCAGGAAATCTCACATCGCTAATGTGCGACTTAAAATGAAGGCTGCATTTGGCACAAACTAAAAAAGCCCCAACACCTAACAAACCTCGGTCCTGTGGCATTGGTGACTGGCTCAAGGCAGGGTGGGAGCTGGATTCTGACTGGCTGCCAGGAGGCTGCGGTGGCATCTGACTGCCTGTAACACACAGAGAAAAAAGGGAAAATAGACTTGCTTTTAACATTGCAATGCACAAAACCAAGCCTGCTGCATTTTTCAACCACTCAACATCGAAGAAAGTATCAGCTGTATAAGGTAAAGACAGAGCTCAACAGGTCTAGCTTTTTTCAGATTTTTTTCCCTACTTTTTCTTTTCTTCTTTTTTTTTTTTGAAGCCCATGGAGGAAACATGCATAAACATATTTAGCAACAGGCATGGCGAAATGTTCAATTTCGTATTGAGCGAGTTCCCAACCTCACCGACATGATCCAATTTATAGCTGCAAATCTCCTGACACATATTTCTGTTAGAGAGTTTAACAAAATCCAAGTCTGCTGAACAATAGGGCTCATCCTGCCGAGCTTAAACTGGCCTCCAGCCAGGCAGACATGGACTGCTGCCAACAATATTACCAATGAAAAATTCAGTCAATACAAAAATGACTAACAACAACAGTTTAAACAGTATTTCAATGAATCAGTGGTTTAAATATTATCTGAATGTCCGTGTGGAATACGGGAATAAAGAATAATATGTAGGTGCACACGGTGAAAGTGAAGCATGTTTGAAAGAGATCAGTCAGAAAAGGGGTATTTTATTATTCAAATAAAAGCAAAGGGAAGATATTTGCTTATTAAAATATCCATCCAGAACAGAGAGACCCATTTTTATGGCCTCATTCAGAAGACACCCACACAGTTTATCCACTGCTGTCTACCCACCCAAAGAAGAACAGCACTCACAGTGCTGTCTGTGAGGCTCAGGACACAAAATGTTCCCTTTTGATATTACTGGATAGCAAAGCAGGTGCTTATTGCACTGATGCAACTCAGTCCTCTGGGTCACCATCCAACACCACGTCAAGCAGGGAGATTCACGCTACCACCCTCCCGCCGCACAACACCCCAATGGCCTCGTGCCTAACAGCCAACCTGTCACAGCCTTAGCAGGAGTAAGAATGAGACTTGGACGTCTCCCAGGACTCCTCTCTGCTGCTGGTCTGAGACACGCCTGCTCTTGACAGCCCAAGTGGCTTGAAGACCACCTCAGGTTAGGCAGCAAATACATACTTGAAGCATTTAGACACCGTAGTGACGAGCACGGTATAAATAGCAGCAGACAGATTTATAACCCTCATCCTCAGAAACTGCTCAGATTGTTTTCCGTTTGAAAGAAATGGAAAGAATAAAAACACAGGCAATAGATTTGTGCCTGCTGAGACTCATTTCCTCCTGCTCAGCAGCCGCCCCTCTGCAGTGGTGGGAGCGAGAATCCCTCAGCCCGGTCCTGGTGCTTGGGAGCGGGGCTGACGGGGCAGGGGGCAGCAGGGGCTGCTCTTTCTTTAGAGCGATCAAGGGCCCCAAGTTGGACATAAATGCAGCAAAGCAAATGCGTCTGCTCTGCCCTGTCCGCCTCCCAGCCTCAAAGCAACCGGCTCTCAGCACTCTAAAGAAAGGCCACATTGATAAAGAACAAAAAGAAAATCCATAAAATGTGGAGTGTAACCACTGCCTAGCCATTCAGATGAGGTGCATTTGCACTAAAAAACATGACAGTCGACATTACCGGGAGCAGCTGTGACAACTGTCTCAGAGATGCAAATGCTGGACTAGAGGCAGAATTGCTCCTCCAAAAGACCAAACATGCCACTCAGCGCCCGAGGCTTTGGGATCCACAGCCCATTCACGAACTCTAAGGCATATGACAATAATATTCCGGCTTATGTTTTGATGTCACTCAAGAGCGCGCTGTGGAGATGGTAAGTGCCTGCATTATAACGAACGCTTTCTGCTTGACAGGAAGGATTCAGCGACTCAAGACTGTAAACAAACAGCAATTCCATGTTAACACGGGGCACTGCCACTTCCACTGTGTATGCCCGAGGCACCGCTATCAGACGGAATACTTCAAGTAGATCTGAACCATCTAAGATTTTTACAAATACTTATAAAACCACAATAATAAAGGCGGGGTAGTCCTGATGGCACCACACAGCTCCCAGTGGGATCCCCTTTAGGTGGAGGCTTGGCAAACTTTGAGAGACATTAATAGTGCATGGTAGATCTATGCAAGGCAACACCTTTTGAATACATTTATACATGGTCTTTAATTTTTTACACTGATGATAACTTCAGTTATCTGGCAGGAGACTTATCCTGCACAGGCAGAGATGTGCAAGCATGGACCAGGAAAGTCAAAGGCTACAAGTATGTGTATGACACACTACAAAGAAATCATTTTCATCTGTATCCTTAGGGAATACAGACTCAGGGGTTTTGCAAATTCACCGAAATTATCAGCCTCTACAAACATTAATGCTATTTGATTAGTTCACTTTTTAAAGTTTACTTCTGATTTTTTTCTGTATTAAAAAAAACTTTAAAGCAAAATTTTTGTTTCACAAAGGAAAATAATTTCGTAAACAAGACCAACTCTACACATAATCTAACAAGTAACAAACTTGCAAGAGAAGGGGCCATTATTCTAATTATTGGTGGGTGCTACAAATTACCCAGGTGCTGGACATGAAAGTATCACACCAAAATGTTTTCAGTTGAACTGCCATTTTATCCTTAGAAGTGATCTGAAAGGTAAAAGGAGGTTAAGCACCCAAATACCTTTGAAGACTTGAACTGAACTCTTAATTTGGGTATCTAACTCCTATTGATTGGGAGCTGATGACAGGACTTTAAAAACCTTTGAAGATCCTGCCTGCCATGCTTTTTAAGTTTCTTTGTCATGAAAAGAAATGACCTTAAAGATTTTCCATTTCTTTCCTTTAAATGATATTAATCCTTCTCTTTTTCAACCAGTATTGTAGTTGGGATTCTTGGAAGGCACTTTAAATAATACATGAATAGACTTTTGTATTTTATTAGAGAAGGAAAACTTCTACGGAAGAAAAATAACCTCTTTTCTTTTTAAACATAAATTCTACAGCTATTTAAGAGAGGAAAAAAATAAAACAACAATTTTTTTTTCACTGACATACTACTGCCTCCTTTGACCCAATGATACACAGATGGAAGTTTAAACAAGGATGACCTTTTCCCCTGTTTTGTATAGTATTGTTGCCACACTGGTGAGATACTCCACCTGCTAAAACTTATTAACAGAGGAGCAAAACAGTATTCAAGTTTGTATAGCTATCTTGTAAAATTAGTTGTTAAAACTACCAAAGCCAGCCAGCTACCTAATATCATGTCTGCTATTTAAGGAAAAAAAAAAAGGAAAGTCAGTTGAAGAGGTGAAAGCATTTAAAAATGCTTAACAGCACAGTTATAAGCTGGTTTTCTATTCTTTAAATTATGTTAGAAATGCTTTTAAACATTTTGCATGAGACTTTGAAAATCTATGCTTGAATTAGAGTCAGAAGAGACTGCACTGCACCTTTGGAAAAGATGGATTGAGAAAAGTACTAAGTGGCGATTGCATTACGACTACAGCCATGAAATCTGCAGTTAGAGTGTAAAAAGTAAATTCCTTAGTGCCAACGTCGCAAGAAAGAACCTTTGATACCCTGCTGAGGAGGGGTCCTTACAATGAATTATGGTCCAAATCAGTAACATTTTGAAACATGCTGAGGGCTCTCTCCTCCCATCACTGTAATGACATTGGAGGATGCTCAGCCTCCAGCCAGCTGGACAATACTCACAGAATTGTGCCTGAACAATTGAATCAAGAAAGCACTTCAGTGATAACAGGTTCCTCCTGGGAAATTACTAGTTAAGGAGGGAAGGAGGGATATCAGCACAGGAATTTTGAGATGTGTGAGGAACTGGGCAACAGGAGGGCGGGGGACTGATCACAGCCTGTGTTGAAAGGGGAACATTAGGCTGGAGGAAAGGCAGAAGTTAAAAGATCTTGTGGGTTCTCTTTGGGACAATTCTCAATCTAATATAGGAATTAAGAGCTAGGACTGGATTAATGACATTGGCTGATTACAAAGTAGGGAATCTTAGTCAATACAGAAGATGACCAAAATACTATCTAAGAAAATGGACCACTTTTTGGGTTGGAGTAACAAAAATGCAAACATTTATACTCACAAACCAGAAATAGGCCTTCCCTAACTGAAGAGCTGTAGGGTTATCAGTTAGAAATCAGAGAAGGAAGGAAAATCTGACCATACTTGTTGACTGACAAATGGTTATAACCTACAAACGATTGTAACTAACCATTTGATTTCACTCTGAATCAAACAAACTTATTATTAGGATGAATTAGAAGAACTGTTACCAGTAGAGGTAAGGAAACAACACCATTGCTGATGTGTCACTGGTGAGCCTTGACACAGACAAAACCAGAAAGCCTAACAGCAAACTGGAATGGGCACCAAGAACAGTTGCCAGCATGACATGACAGAGGGCTGAAGAAGTGACTATTATTTAGCGTGGCAAAAACTAAAGCTGTGATTCTGTGACTTCTTTTTAAAAATATATTTGCGGCTAAATGTCAGGGAGGAAAAAGAGCACAATGGTTAGGATGATAATCAAACCATTACTGGAATTTGAAACAACTTCCTTTTAGGAGTAATGAGGTCAAGGAAACCTAGCGATTAAGATGAAATCTGATAAAATAATGGGATTATATCACGCAGTTGATGTGACAGTAAAGGCTCACAGACCGGAAGGGACATTCTGGGTCTTGGATCCCTACCTCCGAAATGAAAGATCATAAATAGGATTCTATATGGGATTGTTTTAAATGAGCTTTTCAGGAAATTGGAAGTGAGGTGCAAATGACCTCCAAGGAAAGAAATTTTTCTATGGGTAGCATAAAGGGAAACTGGTCATGTGGTTTGTGTTATCTCTTTCATCTTACAAAGTCTATGACCTCTTAAGAATTAAGATTATTTTATTCCTTAATTTAGGCATTGTAGCTAAGCTTCCTGTTATACCAACAGTATTTTTAAAATTACTTATTCATCTGACTAAAAAGCATGGGTTGCCTGCATATCCCCCCAAATTAAGACGCGCAAAATATTAAAACATTCCTCGTATCTACACAGTAACCTGAGAACAGATGCTTTAAAACGGCCAGTGACATGAGGACCCTTTCAGATACAGCAGCCGTGGCCCCACTGAACCACTCTGGGGAGGACACGCACAGTCAAGCACACTTGAACCAAGCCTTCTGGCTCTGCTCAGCACCATGCTGCAGCTAATAATCCCTTGCTAGCAAAAGCATCACTGGTAATTCACTGCTGCCTGCTCACTGAGATGATTTCCACCTCTCCAACCTGGTAGCTTGGGACCAAGCCCGTAGCCCTTCCACTGTGGGATGCTTTTGGTGGTTGGCTGTGTGGCTTGCTGGAGGCGAGATTGCAAGCGGCTGATTTGTTCTGCTGCAGCAATGCAAAGCATCTGTACACATGAAGATTATCAACTTAAGCCAGACTTATGGATGTTCCACATTACAAAAAGTTATCAAGACTGTTGTTGGGCCTGGCCCTGATTTTCCATATTACCTCTTAAAACAAAGTGTTCATGCTACAAAGAGACAAGATTCCCTAACATACACGAGCATCACTCACAATCCATGTAAAATCCACAAGAGGTAAAACCCACTTCTCAAGGAAGTATACAATTCTCAGACTACTAATCCTTGAAAGTTACACTCCATCTTCTTTTTCATATTTATGCAACATTTACCATATCAAGGACTGGGTTGTGAGCAAGTTCCAGAGATGTCACTGTAACCTCAGTGCTAAACTACCCTCAAATCTCTATTAAAAAAATGCAACACTGAGCTAAGGTGGCCTGCAGAACTCTAGCTCTGACTTTTCTCCGTATAAATGCAATAGCATAAACATCTTAATTTCATGACCAGAAGCTACTTGTTCGACATGATATAACATTTAATTCAAAGCAAAGTTGACACTGACAGGATGAGGTAGCTATTCAATATTTTGTTTCAGCCTCATTATTCAGCGTGTAGTCCCAAGGTATTACTTATGGAACACCATCCAAATGTCACCCTCACTACAGAATAATTCATTATATTATGGACTTTTTTTAAAAAAAAAGAATTAGGTAGCTGAAACTGGGGTCTGCCAAATTAGACATCCAAGTTTTATTCCCATGTTGTATCCAAGTTTTATTCTGAGGTTGTGCAACCTCTGAGTAAGGTATGAAGACTTTTAACAAATACTCAGACACATAAAGTGAAGTAACTGTTAGTACTGCCTAAACTGGCAATGGGCTGAGTGGCAAGGGGCAGGAGAACAAGCATTGCCCCCAAGGCCAAGGCTCACTTTGCTGAGGAGGGGAAGGGAGAGCAGCAGCAGCCACTGTAAGAGGGTCTGTTTCATCCACACCCCATCCAGAAGTCACCTCTGCATTTGGACCGAAGTGAAGCACCACAGCATTTTTTTAACCTGAGATTTTGGCAACAAGCCCAAAGCAAGCTGTCAATGGAAATCTTCAAAAGGCTGTGATTCATCCAAATAATGAATGGATTTCCAGTAGGCCACAGCAAGCACCTGTCTGCCTGAGGACTATTCCTCTCCAACAAATTTCAAAAACCTGCTGCAAACCAGGAAGGCACTAGAGCTCCTAAAAATTAAGGATGCATCATTTATTTAATTATATAAGCAAAGATATAAGTCGGTCTAAATCTAGGGATCACTGCTTCTCTATCCTCAATAACACCCACCCCAGACCTGCAATTTCACTTTATAGTTATGAGAAGTTTCATTTTGGGGGATCAAATTCTTTCTGCTTTCACCTCTGCCTAACTCTATGTTCGTTTAATGCATTATTTCCATTAAGCTCCGGCGAGTTCCCAGCCCAGGGTATTTCTGCTGGAGGCTGATCGAGAATGGCGCAGCCCAGGATAGCAACCAGTTAAATCTTTTCTAATCCCTGCATTCAGAAATGGTGGCTCACAGCGGCTGGCACGCAGGAACTGAATAGAGCAGGCAAGCTCGTGTTTCTCTCACCAGGCCAAATTAATAAAAACAAAACCTGATTTCTCCTTCTCGTTTTCCTATTCTTCCTGCTCCCCAATATTTTTCCTCTTTCAAACAATTTTTTTTTTTTGTTTGAGAAGCTTAATGTTTGGCTGCCTTCTGAAGGAACGGGCACAGTGACAGATGAAAGGCCGTATTCATCGCCTAATTCAGAATAGGGAAAAACCAACTGCTGTGCATTTAAGATTCTAACAACCTTGCAATTTTGTATAGCCGTTTTCCCCAACCCGTTCTTTTGAAGAAATCTGCTTTTATTCTGTTAATAACTAACCACAGTTGCAGCAGCATGGATCCGATTAGCAGTTCTTGCGCTACAAAGGAGGGGGGGGAGGGCTGTGAACAGGGTTGCCAATTTGTCCACCTGGGTCCCCAGGAGAAAGATTAGATGAGGCGCTTGCTCCTTTCTTCCCCACTCGCTCGCTGCTCTGCACTAGACAGACCTCTTCAAAGCTCAGCCACTGACTTCATTTTTTTTTTCTCTAAAGTCTCATTTAACCGCCCCTCCACGTTTTGCACTCTGTGTCACCACGTCCCTCCAAAGCGATGGCGTGAATTGGGATGAGAGGGGTTGGGAGAGGCTGTGGCCGCAGCTTGCCCAGCGCTTTCCCTCACACCTCTATGGGGCCTCTGAACTGCTTTTAGATTTTGTAAATTATATTTTCTTAAATTTGTGCAAACCGTTGGAAAAAAGTGTCTATATTCTTTAGGGAACAATCCAAACCCTGTAATCGTACCATATTTTTTTTACTCTGTCCTTTTAAGCCTTTCATAAAAATGACAGTTTTACTTGCATTTAGACTGAAGTAGAAGACTGCAAAGGGTTGCATGGATTTAGTAATTCGTAATTACTTGGGACACAACATTACATGTTTGTTAATGCAAAAAGCATATGCTTCAGCTAGAGAAAAAACATTCTCAATTTCTTTATAAAATGTCAATTAGTCAGAATATAAAATTGTAATTGATGCAAGTGCTAAGTATCTAGAAGCTCCTAACAAAGGACAGGGTAGTATTTCTTCCTTATATTTGGCTCATTTCTTCCTTCCAGAAATGAAACCTACCCTGCCATACACCTGAAACTTAAAACTTCAGAATTCCATTTAGGGAGTTAAACCAAGTTCCAAAAGGAAGAATTTTTCATTATCAATGCTCATTCTCTAGACGGCATTTGTAACTATGAGGAGATTTTTCCTCTAAGCTGTTCGTCATTGTGCTTACTGTTTTTAAGAGCCAGAGAAGCACAACAAATGTAGCAGACATACACTTCTAGTATTTGCCACCTAATAAAAACCGTAACTCCTAATTTTAACATTGCTAAATTCTAACAAAACCATACGTCAACTTCCATTTATATTATCTGCAGTGTGAAAACAGGCAAGATACCAGAGAAAGGGTGAGTATGAACTGAAATTGCTGTTTCTTATCCACATTTCCTCTCCCTTGATCCAGCTACATGTAAGAATTGCTCAGAATCAATATTCATCATCAGGCAGCATTAACTCGAAAGACCAGCAGCGATGGAGTTTCACTCCTCCCGACTCTCTCAAGTTCAGGCAAGCAGGTGGAAATTGGAGTATTGCCGATATGTGACAATGAACTATTTTGCTAGGCCTACTACTTCTCGTATTAGTCCATTGCCTGTGATTAATGGGTATTTTAGTAGCAAAATATATATGCTCTCATTACTACTATCCTCAAAAGGAATGAACTCTTAGATAATCTAGTTTTTCTTATTGCGTTATATTGCATATTACACAGCCCTGGTCTCAACGGTTCTCAGGGACGGGGGAGAAAAGGGCAAGTTGAATGCGTAAAGGATAAAAGCACCTTGAGGCAAACCCACTTCCAAAAACCATTTGGTGGGTCTGATCTTCCTGAAGACAAGATCTATCATGCCATATTTCATCTCGCCCAACAACGATAAGCTCCAAACACTGGTGCAGGAGCGGCGCAATTCTTCATGTATTTTTAATCAACAGAACTTTCATCCAGCGAGCTCCCTCCGCAAGGTCACACACACCACGCGTGGCCACGTGCCTCTCATTCAGTTTGCAAACGCCAACTTCTAAGTCAGCTTCTGTTTGGAAGAGGGAGTATCAAGATTAGCAACCCCTGGTTATATCATTTATAAACATGCAGATGTGGATTATTAAAGATTAATGCATTTTGGGATTGGTGTCGGCATTCCGTTTGTCTCACGCCGAAACCAATTCTGTTCTTCATTAGTCAACGACAACCCACATCACCCTGTTGTGGAAGAGAAATCAAAGGTGCAAGCATGAATTGAGAATAAGTGATGAAACTGATTACTAAGAAACTTAACGGCTGTAATCAATCAACACATCACAATAATTTGAGTCCACTGTTATCTGGAGATGGGGAACAAACACAAAAGCTCTCCGCTGGAGTGAGTTGTTCTTTTGTGTTTGCCTTCTAAAAACCCACTTTGCAATTTGACTTCCATAACTATCTACAGAACGATGCTGTCAAAGGGCCGTTCAAATCTTTCAAGCCGCAGCTCAACCTGCATGAATTCTGTCCCTAAGAAAGAGAGAGAATATCTTGCTTTTCATTAACTTTTTAAAAAATTATTATCTGGAGGTAGTGAAAATATTCTTCTTTTGAGGCTAAGTGACTATTTTCTAGCTGGCCAGAATTAATTCAAGCCATATTTGCAGCTGTTCAGGTTCCTTCTTCTAAGGAGGGACACACTATGTATCCATCTAGTCAAGTCTGACACTAACTATGAAGCATGAAGGCCACTTTAAATATCTCTAATGGCAGTGACACACAGTCCACTGAAAAACTGAAAACTGCAACAGCCTATCCCATCACAGAAACCGAACCCCTTATGACATTTGTGCTCTATTTTATCTATGTATAACCACCATCTGTCAACAACAACAAAAACATACTGAT
>VZTV01126100.1:0-11460 GCA_013400875.1 Anhinga rufa
TTTTTTTTTAATAAAGTCATCACTCAGAAGATTGAACAAACTTTTCTGCCATGTGAGAAAATTTACTGCGCGTTCTTTTGCTGAACTAGAACTTGTGTTTTCAGCCTGGTAGCGATGGCCGGCAAATGCAGGCCCGCGGCTGCCGCTGTGACAAGGACTCCCCGTACTTTGCAAGACAGGCTCTGTTTACTATTTCTGCCCCAAACTAATACTTCGGAGCACGGTCTGTCACAGCTAGAGTGGTAGTCAAGGATGTAGGGCAAGCTGTGCTTTGGCTGCTTCTCTCCAGGTTGCTCCTCGGGGCAGAGGCCAAGCTCCCCGCCAGTCATTCGGACAGGACCGGGCAATCCTGTGCCTTTTAAGCCAGCCCAGTTCACTAAGGCACAAGGCCCAGCTTCACCGGGCACCCGCAAGCCTTTCCTCAGAGCAGCTGTGACAGTGCCCGCTTATGGCGGCCTAAAAGCAGGTTCTGCCCAAAAAACCAGGGCTGATTCTGTCACCCGAAACGCACGGCACGTGTAGGTCCCTTGGCCTGGAAAACCGAGCTGCGGCTGCTGGCTTGCTGCTGTTTTAAGAACACGCCAAACCCCAGGCAGCAAGCAAGAAGAAAATCAGAATGTTTTTAGAGGTAGTTACATTGCTTAACACTTCTGTCAGGAAGATTTCAAAGTATTTTTTGTAAGAATTATTATTATCTCCAGGTTACGCATGGCGGGACTGAGATAAAGTAGAGGTCGGCTACTTTCTCAAATCCCTGTGAGAGTTAAGCGATGAAATCGGGGACGGGACCCCCCGCCTTGGCTTTCCGTCAGGCGTTGTAACTGCTGCGCAGCCCCACGTCGCGTTTGCCGTTCTAACGCAGCCGCGCTCCTTGCCGTTTCGTTCAGTGCCAACACGTGCATTTGGTGGGCGGGGGGGGAGGCCTATTTCTTGGGCAAGCCGGGTGCGCTGTTTAGAGTCTAAAATGCATTTAGTGTGAAAATCTGATGGCTCTTGAAAATACCTTCCTGGACTTTTTTTGCTGAGCCTGCCAAGAATGCTGGTAATTAACAGAAGTAATTTTTGTGACGGAAACAAAAAGGCTGACCATATGTTTCGGTTATAGTCCTATACCGTTTCTCTAAAAGAAAAATGGAACTTCAACCTGCACTAAGAAGTATCAGACCTGAAAACATGGCTCATTACTTATGATATTTACACTGAATTAAAGCAGAATTTGGCTTTTTTGTTCAATTGTGTTATTAGAACGTTCTAATGCTATTTGATTAAGAGATTTTTATGGGCCCAAGGACACAGTTGGCTGAGCTGAGGTGCTGAAGCATGTTACGGTGCAGCGCTGCCTCCGTGTCAGCACGTGAGCTCTATCTGTAGCTGATTCAAATGGGAAAACCCAGGAGCCAAACATCACCTTTGCCGTGTGTATAATAACCATGGTGTTTGCAATATCACGTTACGGCAGAGGTTCAGTCAGGTACTGTTGTGTTCCCCTAACTGTATAACATGAAACAACAAAAAAAGATAGCTGCTCAGGTTGCCTTATTCTGGGGGAAAATATCAACACCTGCAGCTGAGGATGATTCCGAGCTACTGCTGTTAAAAAAAAAATTAATTCTCACAGGCTTCACTGCCGTAGAATAAAGGCAATAAAATGCAGCAATGCAACGGCAATAATGATGGGCTACGTAGCGGTGTTTAACATGTGAACACATTTATGAAGAATATCTCACTGCAGTCCTTCAAAAAGTCTTGGAGGCCAGACAGTGAGATGTCTTAGATTGCTAATATTTAATATTTCAATAATAATAACAGTGGTAATGGATAATTTGCACGTATAACAGCTTCTGTGTGTTAAGGTAGTAAAGTCATTTACAACTTTCATCTAAACAGCAGGTCCCTTTAGGCGCTGTATACATGCATTGTGTATTTATTTGGCAGCTCTGTAACCAGGAGTATTGTCTAGGGTATGGGAATGACTCCTCCTACGAGGATGCTCGGGCACCCTTTAAGTTCACTTTCTAACCCTTCTGCTGAGGTGCCCAGCAAGCCTGTTAATGGGTGGCGGTCACTCACGGGAGGGCCAGTGGTAGCCTGGGAAGCGGAGCGGGAGCCGTGACCTCCTTCTTCCAGCAGCTACCAACACCCGCCTGCTTAGGAGGATAATTCCGGCTCCTTTCTGCTGGCCTGTGCTGGATGCAAATTACCGTCCTAAAAGGAAAAGCCTGTGCAAGGGCCATGACAAACTTAAATGCGTTTATTTTTAGGATGCTTTAGCAGAGGGCAAGCAGAGATGAGTAAGACTTTGAACCCAGGAGATCGCTGCTCTTCAAATAAACAGTGAATATCTGACCTATAAATGAAGATAGGTCACGGTATCTTATTTCTTGTGGGTATTATACTACCCACAGGTAGTCAAAGAGGCGGAGGAGTTGTGATATTAACACAATTCATATGCTGATGAGCCAGAGCTCTTTCATGTAAGAATTGAGCTACAGTCTCTCTGTGCGGCTGGATGAGAACCGTTTCAGTACATGTTAGCCTCTCATTCTTCAGCTGTGCGATGTCTTTAATATTAACCATTGTCTTTATTTCTGTATCTGAGTAATTCCCTGAAAAGGGATACAATATGGATAATCTTGAATAGTTTAGAAATTTGCTGATATATCCTTGCAAATGGTTTAATCACCTTGCCAACCAGAATAATAAACAAATACCTGTTGCCTGGAAAACCATTCGGATAAATTAAACAGAGCATCCGTATGCATTTGTTAGTGCAACAGTATCAGACCGGGTCTGAACATCCTTGTTTTCAGAAATGTGATGCAATGCGGATTACAACAAGCAAGGAAAAACCCCTCCTTTCTGATTGAAGAGTACAGGGAAGGGCAGGTCATCGTTTTCAACGCTCGTTTTAGACACACTCGATGCGAATACAGCGCTAATACAAATCTGAAGGATTTAAATTTGTTAAGTTCAGAGTGGGCCGAACACACAGTTCTTGCTAACCACACTGCGGGACGTTATTCCCGCTTTCAGAAACCTCCCTGAAAACAGAAAGCGGTCTGTACCCTCACAGCAGGCGCGGAGAGGTGTCGGTGCGGGCTGTAACTTCAGTCGAGCATCTCGGAGCACAGCCAGAGACACTCTACAGTGACAAAGACTCAGCGTTAGTGCAAATGCCAGCAGTTATAAAACAGTGAGGGGAAGAAAAGGCATGCCGTATAGGTGAAATCTCAGTAGGCTGATTCAATTTTTTCCATGAAGCATTAGCAAGGTTTTAAATAGCTGCAACCTGCATATTAAAAATGCCCATGTGTATAATACATGAATAAGGGCACCTTGGCTGAATACATTATGGAACAGAACTGTCATCTTTACCCCTTCACAATCATACTTTTGATTGCTTATGTGAATAGACAAGAATAGCAAGGAGCACTTATCAAAAGTTAAATTAGACAGTGAATCAACGGATTAAGACCCTATTTCTAAAAAACGAGCATCCCTCCACCAGTTCCTTTCTTTCCACCTCTTTCTCAAATCAGGCCATTTTTTGCAGCTCTTTATTTAGACACAAAGCCTGGTAAATGATCATGTTTTATCCACAGATTGACTGGGGCTTTTTTGTGATTCATTCACCTGCTGCTCCAGCAAAGACGTAATCCCATCTTCATTTATATACCTGAGAGACAATTCCGATACAGGAAAGAATGTACGCTACCAAAAGGAGGCTGCTACATCTGCTGGGCTTGATATATGTGAAGCGTGGCAAAAATCTCTCTGCAGCTGTTTGTCTTTGTATTTAGGATGAGAGGATATAATAATGCACTTGCAGGGCAGGAGTGACTCGCTGAATATTTCAACAAGATATGTAGATTTTTACACTGTGCTATTCAATCAAATATATATATTTATTTTGACAAGCTGTATATTCCTGGCTCACGAGCCCATTCCAAGAAACAGAGACACGGAATTTTTGGATCAAAGTAGTCTGAATTTTTCCCCTGAAGTATTGATTCTCCGTGCAACCATTATTTTGCAGCGCTCTCTGCAGAAAGGCTAGCGATTCAGCTTTTTAATGATGCACTCTCTCTAATGATGGGATTAAAAACAACCGAGTGGCAAGTTTTCTGGCAGAGGTGGCTCTTGTCTATGACACCGGGTTTTAGCTTTCAAGCGAGTGGAACAACGTACAGCTCCAGGTGACAAAGCTTATGAATTGCTGCTACCAGTGAGAGCTTGCTGAGAAAATGAAGTGCATGTCTACGCTTCTGTTTTATATTCCATTGAAACGAAAACCATTCCAGGCCCTGCATGCAGGCCTTTACAGATACCTGAAGTGTATTTTTTTCTCTCTGATTCATGTCTCCGAGTCATTTGTAGCACTTTCATATGCAGAGAGATTCTTAGGCTATTTATGATGCTCCTTTGAGTATACTTAAGCCCTGCTTTTAACAGGGGCTGGGCACACAAGGAAAAAAAGTTTCTCCTGGACAACGCTTTACAATGATAGAAATTACAAGGGTGTTTAGAACGTGGAAACCCATTTTCTAGTGTAACCACAGTTTGTTTCTAAGTAGGAGCAGGCTCTTACCTGTAGTTACTACATTTCACCGTAATTAAGGAGATCTGTTTTGCCTCCTCTTGTGTGACCTTGGCAAACCAGGTACTCTTGGCAAGATTTCATATGGCCCCAGCGCTGAACAGGAGCCCCAGGCTTCACGCAGCGGCAGGCGGACTGCCTCAGCCCTTCTCGAGCCGTGCTGCGCTCGGTGCCGGAGCAGTGCCCGGGGTGAGGACAGAGGGACAGGGATCGTTAGCAACCCTGTGAGACAACGCTTTGGCAGCCTGCTCTGTACCTGGGAACTAACATCGGTGCCACAGGAAAAAACGCAAGAGGCGAGATCGCTAAAACGGCAAACCTACGGTGTTTGCTTGAAGAAAAACTAAAATCAGCAAACAAAGGCACTGGCAAGTGAAGGACTGGGGGTTTAGTGTTACCTCCAGCGGAGGTTTCGCTGTCCTGGTGTTGTGCACCATCCTATTACACTAATGGTAGGAAATTAAATTTCCTTTCCTCTCCAGGACGATTTGCAAGCTGCTCCCCAGTCCCACATCAACACATACTTCTTACTTGAAAACGGCTGCCAAATTGTGAAGATAAGAAAACAAAGCAATCAATTCCTGTTTAACGTGATCAGATAATAGTTAGCAAAAACATTTTTTTTCTGGCTGCCTTTTCAAACTCCTACTGAGATCAAAGAGCGGGGGGGGTGCAAAAAAATGGGAAACCTCCAAGACAGCCCTTTTGTGGGAAGATTGGGATGGACTTTTCAGGGCTTTCTCTTCATTTTGATAGTTTTTAGAAATAGAGTTTAGAACAGACCAAAGAAAAGGATGAGACACCCTAAAAGGAAAGCATGAAACAATATTGTAATGATATGTGACTTCGTTCTTGCCTGAAGGCATGCTGAATTCGTAAAGAGAGTCCCCCGGGGTATCGCACAGTGTGGTGGTACACAGCCTGCTTCCCTGACAGGTCATTACCGCGCATCATGCTGGGACCGGCACGCGGCATGCCGGCGGCTGCTTCGCCGGCCTCGGTCGCGGTGTAGCTCCTCTAAACATAAGTCGAGGACTCCGTCTTTGGAATCCCAAATGTCCAGGCAGACTCACAGGGCAACGGGTGATAGATTTGCACTGCAGGACAGAGCTGCCGGGAAGTTATCTTGGATTCAGAAGGCTTACGGACAGCCTCCCCGCAAAACTTAAGCGTATAGCGTGGAGGGCTGCGTGGGGCTGGCTTATTGAAGCGCTCCTTTCTGACTGCCTGCAAGGTAGCAGGCTCTGAAAGAGATTCAGGAAAAAGCGGGAGAGAGCAGAACAGCACGTACAGAAGAACAGGAGGGCTGAACGGAAGATGCATAACAGAGGCACGCTAGGATGGGTAAACCCGAGTTCAAAAGCACTTGGGCAGGGGGCTGTGGCGAGGGCACGCCTCACGGCTAGCAGGACTCTGCCTTTCTGTGCTGCGTGGGGCTTCTCAGCTGAGAAAACCTGTGGTGGGCGCGAGAGTTTTGCATGGCCGTTTTGAAACGTCGGCTGGCTCCTCCGGGCTCGTGGGAAGCGGCAGCGGCACCGATGACCCTGAAGAGGGAAGAACTTCCCCACTGGCCACCTTCCTCTGGCAAGGAATCATCATCTGGCCCTGGCCCGCGTGCTGCCCAGCCAAGGAGCAGAGCAGGAACAGAGTAAAAGCCATGAGTGCTTGGAGATCGGCTGAGTTGGATGGCACGAGCCTCTTATCAACTTCAGGCCTTTGGAAGCTGCGTTGCTTGTGCAAACCGTTAGTGAATAGAAGTTTCTTAACAGTGGTTGTTTTAAGCCCTAAATTTTAAGGATACATGGATAATGGATGTAATTTTACTTCTCTCCAGTAAAATATTCAGCCTTCTGGAGGCAGGCAGAATTTTAAGGCTTTCAGACATGCCAGTTCTTTAGATCTGTTTGCATTTGGATTCGGAACCTGAAAAGAATGAGTCTTCTGGCAGTATTGGTACCCTCCTAAAAATAAAATATCAGTTAGTAATAACAGCAGATACACTCTCAGGACATGGCCATGCAGTGAGGAAAAACCAAAATGCCCAACTTTTATGCTAGATTAATAGAATTTGACTTTTGGCTAGTTAAAGTAATTCTTCAAACCTGCTGTTGTCTTCCTGGAGCTTTTCTGATCAACTGGACATTGAAATCACTTTTTGAAATACAGTAAGAAAAAACACCTAGTTAGCATTAGTGTGGGACGTGTAACCTGTGATCTTATTGTTCTTATTTTAAATCTGAATGAACTTTTCTTACTGTAGTGGAATAGAAAAATGTGTGAATCAATAAATGGTGCTCCGGTGTTAGCTAGCAGAATTGAGGAAGTGCAGCTGGGGATAAAAAATAGCTGGAGGCTGCCTTGCAGTTGTTACTAATCTACCTTGTGAAATCTTCACCTCTGTACTTTTTCTTTCTTCCTTTTTTTCTTCTTTCTCAGAAGTAGCCTCAGTCAGTTTATTGATTTGTTTTTACCCCAGATTTTTAAATTGTAAAAGTAGTTGTGATTCCTAGTCTGACCGGCTACCATCACCTTGACAGAACTTGCAGGCTTGACTCACAGCTACCTGCTGTCTCTGGAAAAGTCCCTGGGTTGTGAAGGCCCTGCTAGATCATTGGATGGCAATATCGGAAACCAAGGCTATCGTACTGCGCTTATTTGCAACACAAAAACATTCATCAGTGGCTTTATGTGAGCTTTAATAATAGTTTCTCGTTTGAGCACTGCTGGTTTTAAACCAACAACACGATAATATGATGGATAGAAGACAGAGGGTGTGGAGGGCAATTATTTATCAATGTGGATTAAGGAACAAGTGAAAGGGTCAATGCACTCATTATAGGATGACATGGCTAATCAATGCATGCTCATTCTCTGTTTGATCCGCATTACTGAGTTAAATCCTGCCCCTTCATGGGTACGGAGGGCTCCTTTGCACTGCAGCCAGCCTGTTTTGTCTACAGGAAGGCAGAAGACGGTGGATGGCCACATGGGGATACGCAGCCAGTGGACCGCAGAAAGCTGAATTTCTTTGCTTGCTCACATGGTGGTTCTGGCCAGTAACATAATGGAAGGAAATAGGTGAAGAACTAATAATTTAATGCTACACACACAAAAAGTGACCAGGCGAGTAAATGTGCAGTCATGTCGTGTCATGGCAAGGAATGAGGCTTCTCTGCCTCAGCTTCCCCATCCGTAAAGGGAGCTGGTCCGCAAAGTTTCTTGGCATCTAAAAATTTTTAAAACCGCTCTATAGATCATGCAAGTTTTCTTTCAGGAGACTATTCCTAATAAAAAAGGGTTCCTAGTTAGGATACTTTCCTTCGTGCTCATTTGTTTTTCTAACATCCGATTATTTCTAATTTCTATACTCCATTATTCTCTCAGCCCGCTCGCTTAAGTTCCTCTCCCCGCGCGGTGAGGGTTACCGCTCCGCCTTTGGTCAACGCTAGCTACGTTACATAGCTCTCATAAATGTTCCTCATCAGTCAAATTGTTCGGGTGCTTAAATAGTAACATTGCTCTTTTTCTCCCCCTCTAAACTCAATATCTCACCATCTATCGTTGCCCTTTGTTTATAGCTTGTCAACCAATTTTAAATCCAGGAGACAGTGCTCATTTCCAATCCAACTGAGATTAATTTTTCAAGTATGATTTCTGAGGTATTGCATCTCATGTCTACTGATGCTGGATACAAGATCGAAAATTGCTCTTTGTTACAAATTTGACCCCCACTGTATTCACCCCGTGCTTCAGCACGTACGCCTAGGATCATAATTTCACTCTCTGCTGTTTATTGCTCATGTTTCTGCTGTCAGCTGCTTACTTTCCTTTAAAAAAAAAAAAAACACCCACAAAAAAACAGCTCACTTCCATTGCTTTCCCAGGGATTTTAATGTGATTTACCAGATGATAATTTCCACGATTACTCTTTATTCATCTTCTAAAGTTCAGTGCCATCCAGCCATCTGGTGTCTCATTAGTTCTGCAGAAGCCCTAGCCTACCAAAAAAAAAAAAAAGAAAAAAAAAAATTACTCACATGGCTAATTTTAAGTACGTGAATCCTAATGATGCAGAGGAGACTGCTCATATTTTCTGAGCCAGGCATATAGATAACTCTTGCAGGACCAGGCCATAAAATACTTTCAGAAGATTTCTTGGGTTAATCGCATAAAGTAATTAGCATGAACACTGCAATGTGCTCCACCCAGTAGTGCCAACGGGTTATTATTAAGGCTTTCCACGCATTTCTTTACCAGATTTTTATCAGTCACCTAGGCATTAGATTTCTGGCAGTATGAAGAGCAGTGTAAATCAGCGTTAACCTGAAGCGTGTTGATGGACGTATGTTTTCAGGAGATTTGGAATCAGATGTAAAGTCTTCATCATTTCCTAATTAGCCATTTTGCTTTCTCCCTCCCTCGTGGTGCTAGAGACCCGCATCCCAGCATAGCCAGTTTAGAACCAGCATGATCAATTTTTTCGGTCGTCTTCCTTAAACAGCAGATTTTTTCTCTCAAACTACTTGTCCTCACCAATATAGGTATACAACCCCATCTTATTTGTCTTGCATTCTGCAACCAGAATTCACTTTTTTTCTGTCTAGAAAGGTGTTACTGCAAAGGAGCAGCTCTTTTCCATACCCCCTTTTCTGACTGTATCTGAGAAACACCTTTCAATTTGTTAATGTGCCGCTCGGTAAAAACAGCCACCCTATACCAGTTTCAGAGCGCCGTTATTAAGGTGTGAACCGTTTCGTGAAAGGCAGCTTGTTATCGCTGTACATCACAAATATCCTTCAAACGCCCACTCTTTGAACCTGTGGCTCATCAGTCTGGCATCTCAAATTCCCGTCTGCTAATTGCAAAATACTGATCTTGCTCGATAACACCCAGTTAGGAAGAGGATACGGCTTCTCCTGGCAAATTGCAATGTCTCCTCTTTCATTGCTTTCATTGCTTTCAGAGCCGGTTTTCCACATGCCTCTGCAAAATCCCGGATGTTCTTTTGCAGGCTCCTGAATCCAGACCGGGTGATGTGGGACGTGCGGGATGAATGGCGCTTGCTGTCGTTAACTTGAGGAGCCTACCTCAGCTCAGAAACGCATTTAGCCATCTATTTTGCTAAGTGATATAGGAGATTATGCATTTTTGTCTCCTTAAGTGCGGATCAGGGAAACAAAGAGAAGTCAGGTATGTTTCCTCAGGACTTGTGGTAAGCCCGCAAGTTAATTTCCTGGAACCCGGCAAACGGCTGAATTTCCTGATGAAATTTCCTGCTGAAAAGGCCTCTAAGCCAGTCCTTAACTGCTCGAAAATATTAATCAGGAAAGGCAGAGGCAAATTCACCTGCCTACCTCTGACTGGTTTGAGACAGCAGGGAGTAGTTCGGGGCTACTTTAGCTGCTTTTATATAATTTATTAGTTACATGCATCCTGACACAAGAACTGGTACTTCACCAGCCCTGGGGGCAGGACCATCCCAAAGACAACTCGCCCAGGAGAAACAGAGGCTAGCCAAACTCTGGAGTTGGAGCTACGTACAAACATAAGAAATCAAAAAATACTGCTTCTCCTAAAAGCGAACCAAACCGCAACATATCCCCAGTGGGCTCTTTCAAATGAAGAGATTTAAATTCCCACGTTATTCTTATTTAATCACAGTCCAGATGAGGAATTATTAATGATAAGCAAGCCTTTGGTCTAAATACCAATATTAAATCCACTCTGCAGAGTTGTGAGTTTACATAGTTGACTGGCTGTGAAATAAATGCTAGAATGAATGACTTCCACAGGTCAGGAAAGAATTTGCATGTAAACACCCTGACGAAAGAAGAAAGCCACTTTTAGACAGCCTCTAGATTAAAAGCACTGTGAATTCATTTCAGGCTTAGCATAACAGTCCTGATGGACCAGCATGCTCTCTGGGATAAGAAAACAAAACATCTCCGGAAAGGAGAGACTTCAGTGGAGCCAAGTCAGTTCAGGATCATTTAATTCAAAATCTCCACGTAATTTCTTTTTATTTAAACCATTATTAAGAAATATCCTTCAGCTTATCACATGTGAAGCATAAGCTTCCTTTGGTATTAACTTTGACACATACAGAGCACTTGGGGGATTATATTAATTTAGGTGATAGTACCTGTTAGTGAGCATTTGATTGCCCTCAGTGCAGAAGGATTTACTCTTGTTATTGATTTGTTGGCAAATATAATGGGTGGAAATCCCCTGGTATTGCTGGTAGCTGTGGATTCCAAATTTTATTGGATTTGTGAGCAATTTTCCTCTGTGTTTAAACTTGTGATCGCTTTATAAAAAGAAGAGCCCAAGAGTAAGGTGAAAAACAAATGCTTGTTTTTATTTTGCTGAAAGGGAAAGCTGCCTTGTTTTGCTTGGTTCCTGGCTGTTGATTGCATTAGGCGGGCTTTTGTCATGGTTACTCTTGCGACGGGCAGCGAACCGAGGATACATTGCTACAGGAGCCAGCAAGGAAGAAGCCATTACCTCTAATGGGCAAAGGGTCGTCAGCGCAAGTTTTGTCTCATGCAGAGGATAGAAATCAAACCCGTCCAACTTCTAGTTGCCACAAATAACTGGATGGGCCGACGTGACTTCCTTCGCAGTGCCGTTTCCCTCCTAAAGGATTGAGGAAAATGATAATTTTCCTCAATCCTTTAGGCAGGAGTTAATGAAAGCCAAGAACAAGCCAGATCGAACCCCCTCCATCCTGGCCCCGAGGCCAGGGTGGTGGGCTCCAGGCAGGTCCTCCCCACTCAGACCCCCCATGGCGGGCTGGCCGAGGGGCCGGCGGGCAGGCGGAGGGCTGCCCCTCACCTGCGGGCAGGACGCGGGCAGGGAGCGGG
>VZTV01126134.1:0-16211 GCA_013400875.1 Anhinga rufa
TTGGTTTTTTGTTTTGTTTCTTTGTTTCTTTAAATTCCAGTGTCTACTTATGAGGAAAAGACTCAGATCACAACAGCAGTTTCCGTTCTGTACCTGGTGAGTTAATAAACAGACAGTGCAATTACAGTGGCAAGTATCATATCAGAAAAGACCTACAGAAAAAAATAGTAAGCAACTCCAAAAAAGAAACCACCTCTCCCTCTAGTGTCACTTAAGGCATCAGCTTCTCACATCTCAAAACCTCAAAAAAAAAGAGTGATGATAAAAGATGAGCTGTCCCAGATATCACAAGGATGACAGAAAGCCACTCAGTGAAGAGACAGCCTGTTTTGCATCCATGTTGACTAACTGAACGCTTTGAAAATCAACTAAGACAAAACTGAAAAGAACTAGAACAGGCACTTGGAGGTCTGTAGAGGGGCTTTGTTGAGGACTCCTACCCCTGTAGTAGCAAAACAGACCCTAAGAAAATGAGCCTTAAAAGAATTTGTATCAGGTAGCAAGAAAATAATTTAGAGGGAATTCCTAGGGAGTGAAATTCTCAGAAAAATTGGCTTATGACAAATAGGTTCTAGATGCTGTAATATTCCCTCTTTATCAGCTCTCCATGGATTCCCACCATGTATTGAGTACTTAATTTAGGCATCGAGAATATCTGAAAGGAATTGGGAAAAAAAAACCAACAAACCCACCCACACAAACCAAAACCAAATTGCAGACAGACCTCCATACACATACACAAAGTTTAATATGTTATTCACAACTTTACATAATATGACAGATCTCCTGGAAAGACACTGTCATTAATAAATGCCTTAAATGGTAAGATTCCAGCCAATTTCCACAGTATTTTGAAGAGTTTTTACACAAGCAAAACCTACATTTAGTTTAGAATACGAGTAACTGCCCTGCAGCTTTTACTTAGAAGAAAATTATGGACAAGAAGCATTCCATTCGTATGTGATCAGTATAACAAGATATAGAATCTCTGGGTTTTTTTAAAACCTCCCTGTATGAAATTGTATTAAATTACTATATATGCAACCGTGAGAGATAAGAAATAGAGAAGAGCTATTTCCACTGGAGCACCAGAGGATGGTAAGGTGTACAGAAGGAAATGACAGGTTTCTCTGGCTTGACTATTATGATTCTAGAGTGCAAAGAGAAGAATAAATATATTGTCATTTATACAAGCCTTGCAACAGCCAAAAGGACAGAAAGGTATTAGCACAGCCAGCAAACAGCTCTACAGAAGGGCATTTTCACAGTACAACAACGGTACTGCCACTACATATACTGTAATAATTTGAAACTCACAAAGTTGTGATCTTTTGTATAAGATTTCTACTAATTACTTTGCAATAATACACTGTTCTTAGTAAAGATGTCCACATAGACAAGTAAGGGGAGGACTTGCGGGGGGCGGGGGCAGCAGAAAGTGGTGCGTGTTTAATTTCATTGATCATTTCATTTGCTGAAATAGCGACCTACTGTTCCAAGTTAGGGTGTAACAGAAGTACGTGTATTTCAAAGCAAAATCTCTCTTTCTGTATCTACCAAATATTATCATTCAATATTGAGAAATGTTAATTACTCTTTCCTTTCTCAATACTACAATAAAACATCTTATGCATAGGAAAGCAAACAGATCTTTACATTAGAAAGATACACAGATACACTTTTAAACCTTAACCTTCGCTGAAGAAATCCCCTATGGTTTTATGTTCAACTGATCAAAAGAAAGCACGTGAGAAGCAGAGTATTAGCTTGGATTTAGTGGGTAGAGGGGCAGGACTATCAACTGAGCAAAACTTCAATTACAGACTAATTTAATGTATACCCAAGTACATTATTGCAATTCAATAAACATCTCTTCAGAATTAAACAATTCCAATTTGCTTTCATTTCAGCCTGTGTGCGTGCATTACAAATTTGCTATTATCTACACTAAAATTAGTCAGACTGTTTGGAAGCACTCATCCATGCAATCCCAGTGTGTCACAGTGCTGCATCAAACTAACCTCAAATGAACCACTTGACCTTACCAGCTTACCAAACAGGAGCAAGGAGCAGAGGAGTGTACCTTCCCATAACATCACTCTCCTAAAATTTCTTCTAACTAGGCATCTGCCCAAGTAATCCAGCAATGAATCTATCAGTGGTGGACTGGTGGACATCCAACCATTCGTGTTTATAACTTATTCTTCTATTTTTTCCCTTCTCATATTGGTGAACATCAAAGTGTCAGGAACCTACTCAGCTTCGCATATTCTGATATTTGGTTGCTCTGGAAGATTGCCTTCCCTCTATTTAGCTATGATACAATACTAGATATGCTACTCCTGGCACCTCAATTCCATTTTAATCATAAATTAATTCCTCTGGATTTGAACAAGATGCAAGATCACCGAGTGGGAATTAAAAGCACCTGGCGTCTAATAGGAACATCTTCTCTTCACAATCTGTGTAGTCTGAGTATCTGCACCACACAACACTCTCTATTTAAGGCATTGTAAAGGCATCAGTATACTGATCATGAAACGACAGTAAGTTGGCAGAAAGTACTACAATGGACAAAAGTGATCTCATTTCCACAGCAGCCCTCCATTTTCACAGAAAAGTGAAACATTTAGATGAATAAAATTATACTCAGCAAGCAGACCCATATTCCTCCCATTTGACATCACCCCCATCCCAAACACAGAATGCCTCAGGAGCAACTTAGCCACCTTCTGATCTCTCCACCTAAGAGGCAGTGAGCAACCCTGTGGTACAGCTCAGGATAAGTTAAAAAAAAAAAAAAAGAAAAGGCAGCACACTAAACAGCACTTTACTGCATGTCTCATGGAGGCAAAATTAAGACACATCTTGCATGTGTCAGGCACAGTATCAGCTCTTGAATCACAGTAAATAACGGGGCTAAAACCCTAGCATCCTTCAAGAACTATTGTGTACTTCAGGACATCAGCAGAATCGATCCCATCGTTTACTCCTGGCCGCCTTGAGCAGCCTCTTCTGACATGCAGTGATCCATCACACGATTATTGATGCCTGATAAAATACTGTAAAGGAAGGCAGATGAAGCTGACTGATAGACAAACTGGTTAGCTGACTACATTAGAAGTACCCATAGCTACTATGCATTACTACAAAAGCTTATGAAGTGGGCTGTACGCAGACAAAGTTTCAATTCAAGTATTTGTTTAAAGAAAATGATTGAAATTCATGTCACTTTCACCTTTTTTTCCTTCTTAAACTTAATATGAATGAAAGAAAAAGGCCCAACAGGATGTCAATTTTTATACATAGATGCCATGTGGGAGGAAATACTCGTCTTGCATAAACCTGCTGCTTTAGTGCAACCTACCTTTCACTATTAATTCTGCGTAATTCGAAACTCCGGATCCACCATCTGAACGAATGACACATCGGTACTTGCTGATACTGCGTTGAGAGGTGTCAGCTACGCTGACTGTAGCAGAAAAGCGTCTATGGTTGACCACTCGAGTGACCATTAATGCTGTGTCCCTTCCATTCCACTGCTGTAAAGGCAGATGAAGACAACATAAGTTACGAAAACACACAGATTATGCATCCATACGTAATTTATTCTTTGTTATTCTTAACATTGTTCAGACCTTCACAATCACATGACTAGGTTAGATTTTATACAAGCACAATATTTCAAGAAAAGACTGCTAGCTGTAACCCTGAAAAATTTACAGGGTTGTATGAAAGATTACATATTCTTCAAGGTATATTAAAGTTTTAATTTCTATTTAATTTTTGAAACATATTTGGGCATTTGATGCGTTATATGTATTGAAAAGGCTGGAGAGTGACACTTCAGACTATGCGGTTGTACACAATACATTTAGAGGCCTGGCTAGGATATCAAAATACTACAAATGACTGAATTTTGTACACCTGGCAAAATGCTACAAATGAACAGATTTTATAAATTTGGCATTTTCAAACGTAAAACTTTGACTCTGGACCAACGTAAATAAATTGGCTGGATGAGCAGACATCCTTGTATGTCCAAAATTCCTCAATAACCCTCTATACCAATGCCAGACGACATTTTCCCAACTGGAAAAGGGACAGATAAAGAATCAGTTAGAAATAGGAGTTCTCCACAGCATAAACACCTGAACTTGCTCAGTTGGTCTAGTTTATTAGGAGTTTCAAAGGAAAACACACTGCTGTTTTGCCAATTTCCAGTAATCAGTTTTTGGGGGTGTTTCCAAGGCTATTTTCATTAAATGTTTCAATTTTAGAGAATGGAAAACAGGTTTCCACTAGCAACAATAATGATTTCCTCCCAAACTCCTGCTTCTCATGGAAAAGGTTCATACTGCTTCAGGTCAGAAGTGTTTTTACACACATCGAGCCATAACCATGGAAAGATTTCACTGGAAGAACTAAAAAAAGATAAAGAATAAGCCAAAATGTATCTCAGTGGATGCTAAAAGTACACCACAGGTTAACAGATTTCAGATAAAAATGTAATTTTTAGGAGAACAGCTATGATGAGAGTACAATTAAAGTGACTGTCAAGTCATTTTTACATGATGCCAACTACATTTCTCACCAACTCAAGCCTTTTTTTTCCCAGTACTAATTTTCATTTTTATGATTAGGTAAACTGATTCCTCCCCTAGTATTTAAACTAGATTTGAAATTGTTATTTTTAAAATTTATTAAAATGTCTGAAGTCAACAAAAAAGTTTGAGAAAATCTGTCAGTTCATTGACTACAAATGCCGTACCAGCCATGACAAAGGCCATTCTCGTCTGCCTTAGATGTTACAAGTACGGAGTGGTCGGTCCAAGCTGAGAATAAACTGTTGACTGTCTAAAGCATTCTGATAGTTTATGTTGGCCCTATGTACATGCACAGTACATATAGCAAGAAAATCCTCTTGACTTGTTTGGGACGTTAAGTGTTCAACGGCACAGAAGTTTAGAAGAAGTGAAAAACTCAAGTATTTTAAAAGCTTCTGGAAGAGTTCTATGTATAGCGCATGGTAATGTTGGGACTCCACATATCCAAGCACTTCAAAGGGCAGAACTGTATCCTTCACTGGGAAACATGCACTCCACATCTTCAGTTTGATATATGTTCCATTTCTAACTCTAGAACTGAAAATGAGTTCTTAAGGTTGTTACTACACCCACCTGATTAGCACGACCCAGCCAGTAGGGTGAATATACAGACATTACGAGAGGGAAAGTTTTGGTCTTTCAGTCAGTGACTAAAGGAACAATCTGCTATCAATGCAGCCAAGGGAAACTGGGAGGAAGAAAAACAGTGGGTACAAACTGGTTTTGCCTGTTTTTACCATCCAGGTAGTAATCTCAGCCCTTAGAGTAGGTTTCCCTCTCAACCTATTGTCACTGACTCTGGGCTGAGGACATTTTTGGAGGGTGAGAGGAAAGAAGATTGCACAATTAAGCAGAAGTGAAGAACTATTGCACTTGTTCTGTCTCTTCTGCTTTATGACCAAGTACTTACAGGTGCATGGGCTTTAGTTTCAAACCAAAATTTTGCTGCCACTGGTCATTTTTCCCATTTTCTGTATCATGATTCAGTACTTTGTCACCTTAAACTCTCACCTAGAAACAATTTAAGGCAGCTCTCAAAGGATCTTGATGAAAAAATTTTGCCCCACCACCCAGTCTTTCTCACCTACTTAGTTTACTTGAAAAAGTAAAAAACCCAAAAACTAAACCAAACCAACCACCACAAAAAAAAAAACACGTTACTTTACCTGGAGCCAGAGTTTGTCATGCTGCGACCACTTCCCCCCAGCAATGCACTGGAACGTCGCGTTCTGTCCCACATTAACCTCCACGTTCTGAAGTCGTAGGAAATGAGGTGCTTTTCCTAGCAAAAGATGTAAAGTATTGCAAGGGTAGAGCAAGGTGGTAATTGACTGTGTTACACCTACACAGATATCAACACTCAGCAAAGCATTAGGGCCTATCCTTGACAAAGTGATTTTGCAAAATAAAGCTGTCCCCCAGCATTCAACTATTCCCTGCAGAGTGAGGTGGATGATTGATCTGACAGAGGGTGGCCTAAGGGATCATACAGAGCTCTGGCACATCTGAAAACACAGACTTAGATCAAATCACAACACAAGTTCATGGTCATCAGCCTAATTTCTTACTGCTTGCTATAAAGAGTAATTGAGTCATTTCTTCAGAAAAGTATGTTGCTAAAAAGGTCAAAAAAAATCAAATGCTTCTGAGCTCGTCAAGCATGACTGGCCCGAACCAATTTTCGCAAGCGTCTTTTTTTTCTTTTTTATTTTATTGACTATCAAATACATCCTAGACCTTTAGAATAATAATGTGTCATTAATATCAAATCAGATATTAAATGAAATATTCATATAACTGACAGTATTGTATCACCGTATTCATTTAAGATCACTGATATCAGTGTTTTTCTGATACTAAATTCACTATTAATTCAATATTAAACCACTGATATTAAAATGCAGACTTCACATTTGTTCCAGAGAAACTGTGTCAGCCAATTATCTTTTTGACTAAGTACCATACTCATTTACCTCTGTAAGTTAACTCACAAGAAAAGAAAAAGGATTGCGGTAAATAGTTCTTGCTGGCCTTCAGAATAAATTTCGTGCACCACTTGAAAACTTTTAGTGGGACACACTGAACAGCCTTATGACACTCTAAAGGTCCAAGAGTTTTTTCATCTTTACATTTTCTAGTATGATTACACACCAATGAAATGCATCATTTCGGAGGACATACCAACCCATCTTTTTCATAAGGATGTGGGCATCTGCGTCTGTGCATGCGTGAAGCTCGACATACAAGTAGTTGTCTATTACAGACACATGAACAGAGAGCACACACTTATACACTGTGCCAAATGTTTTTATCTATCTCCTGTATCCCATTCACCACATGCTCAGTTTGCTGACAGCTCCTGAAAGACAGTGTCTCTGTACCGTCGTGCTTTCTGGGGATCATCAAAGTTTACTGGAAAACTACCTCTGGGTGACAGTCAGAATGTGCTGCATGATGTCTGCAGGCTAACACTAGTAACTTCTGCCTGCAGTCTAAGGTGGGCAGATACAAGCCAGCTCCAACTATGAAGCTACATAGCCTGGGCAAGTGCAGTCACACCAACCCCAAACTCCTAGTCCTCAGGTCTGCCCACCTTCCGGAGCATAGGGCTGTCCTATGATTGCAAGTGCTCATGCACGCATAGCCAAGGAGCTTTTAGCATAATGAAAATTGATACTCCAGTGCATTCCTTCACAGGACAAAAAAAAAAAAAGGCAACACCAGGAGGATATTTTCTCCATTACTGTGGCATTAGGGGCATTTCACTGTGTTTTTGCTGATACTTAGGTTTGTCTGCTCTACTGTCATCTATGAAAGTAAAGCAGAAATGAAGAAATAACACCAATAATTTCAGTAACCTCCAGGGTCATCAGGAGGTTCATGGTCCTTGTGTTTTGAGTTATAACAACTGTAAAACAAATACGAGAGGCAAAGCCTGTACATGCCAATGGAACATGCTCTGGTGACATTTACCCTGGTGGCTGTCATCGCTGAACAACAAAAGCAACACTGGGAATCAGACAGGAGAAGCATTTACAAAGACTGCAGGGAACTTGCAGCTTGTAATGAGTTCTGTATGCGGCAGGTTGCAAACTGATTCAAAATGGAGGGGTTAACTGAATCATTTTGGTCTTGAGTCACCAAGAATGCACTTAACTTTGAAGAGGGACCTGCATATTCTTGGAGAAATGTATTTAAAATCATTTTAAATACTTGATTAAGCAGGGGTGTAACACAGTATCCTGTCTTTATTTTTAAATACCATAACTGTCTTGTCTAGGCTTTGCCCCACAGTTTGTTCAGCGGCCTCTTTCCCAGTAAAGGCATCAGTCATCACCCAACATGCTGTGGAACGTATGCAGACCATTTGCGGGATTTGTTTGGATGCTGCCAGTTATCGGCAACATCTGGTTAATACAGATTGTAAGTATTTCTTAATGAAGTAAATGCACCCAAAGGCCTGAGCAATGAGCACATGGTAAATACAAATATAATTTAGTTAAACAACAATTAACCATACTGCAGTTATCAGAAATGTCCTGTTAAACTTGAGCAGAACCACGTCTGTCACACTGAATGGCAGCTATTCTTTGAAAGTCTGTATTGCAACCAGTTGATTTCACTCCACTGGAATGATCCATGATTTTTTTTTGTGGGCAGCTGTCACTGACTTACTAAAACTATGAACTAGTGAGAGGGGCTGTTAAAAAAAAAAAAATCATCAGAAGAAACTGTATACTACATAAACAATATAGAGACACAAAATCCTCAAGCCATACTGTAGATGCAGAGAAACCAAACAAGTTCAGACTCAAAGACTGAGGCTCAAGGTTTCTTTAAATAGGGGGAAAAAAAAATAATCAAAAATCTAAGCTTATTATTATGGCTGCAATAGAAGAAACACAGCACTAGTAATTTTGAACAGCATAATGAACCTGCATTAGTTTCTACTCCTGTGCAAGTGTATTGTCTGAACGAGATTTATTTTTAATATCTTTACAGGGCTGCTGAGTGGGTTTAACATTTGTTGAGAGAGACAGACCTTTGGGATATGTCCTTTACCAAGGAAATACTAAAACAATTTGTTTGTTTCTTCTTAAGTTAACCACACAGGATATTATCAGAAGCTTTTTAGATTGTTTTCTACAGCAGTATGATTCAGAAATAATAAAACAATCCATTTTATATTCTCATAACAAGAGGAAGAGAGACTTCCACAGATGTCTTGGTGCTAGCTATAGACTGAGAGCGGTTCTGCCTTTTGCACAACTTGCAAAGTTATGTACTTATGCAAGGCTGATTGTCATTAGGTTCTCAGAGGGATACAAGAAGACATTTTAGCGCTGGCCAAATTGGGTATATCACTCCTTTAAATTGCAAAGCCTGGTACATAAGACGTTGCTACACTTAGAAAAACAAAGAGTGCTCACTGCATGGATGGGCGAGAACTCTGACTTCATCCACAGCTATGTACCCTGGATGTCCTTTCAAAGAGACGGATTCAAATATCACCTGAAACACAAAATAACAAAAAGTTTTCTTAAAAAGAATAGCTATGCTAGTAATTTGGCCAGTCACAATATTCTGCTCTTATTCCAATGTCCGAGTCATTCACGGCATTTCATCATTAATAATGAAGGGATTCCAAGGCAATTCAGTACATGCATGCATACCAAAGACAGAACATCTGTTTGATATGGAAACCAAAAAGTTAGAGCAATGTTCATTAAGATTAGAGACAACTATGTGCTTCTTTCATTTGGAAGAGCAAAAAATACCCTACATTCACTTTCAGCACCGGTCCAAGAACATTAAGTGGATATCATTTGACATCTTGTTCTTAGTATGCCTCAGAAAGCTGGAGAATGCTGTACATGAGATAAAATTCTCTTACTGAATCAATAACCCTGCATGGGTTCTTCTGGAGAAAACCTTGATTTGGCATGTATGTCACTGCAGTATTAGAAACCAAATTACAAGCAACGGGTGACCCTGGATTCTAATTACTGGACTGAAATAGCATTCTCCCAGATATAATAAAGTTGTTCCTGCCTTTCCCTGGATTGAAGTAACATGGTCTGAGAATTAATATTCTTAAAAACCACATGTAGTATTTCTCTCTACATTAATGGTACAGCAGCTAGCACTTTCTATTTTATTTATGTATCTGGATAAGAAAGTGTTCCACTAATTTGTGTCTGAATAGACAGATATTCAATTACAGATGAACAAAAATCTCGTTCTTCCCTACAGCTTTGTGATTTTACCTTGAAAACTGTCCTGATCTGAAGTGTCCTGTTACTAAAAATATACAGGCTTTCTGAAAAGCGGCAGTGCAGGGGAAAAAAAAACAACAACAAAAACACAACCAAAAACTGACAGAGATCATTAAAACTAAGTTAACTACAGCCAAATAAGCAAACTAAAATTCAGGAGAAAAGAGTACTAAATATGGTGCACTTTGCCCAACAATTCAAGGAGAGTAGGACATGAGTTGTGGACTGTGCCCTCATCGCAGTTTACACCTTCCCCAAGGGGGCAGCGGAGGGGTAGGTGCTGATCCCCTCTCTCTGGTGACCAGCGATAGGACACGAGGCAATGGGGTGAAGCTGCATCGGGGGAAGTTCAGGCTGGACATGAGGAAAAGCTTCTTCACTGAGAAGGTGGTCGGACCCTGGAACAGGCTGCCCGGGGAAGTGGTCACAGCACCCAGCCTGTCAGAGTTCACGGAGCGCCTGGACAACACTCTCCATCATATGGTTTAGTTTTAGGCAGTCCTGCAAGAAGCAGGGAGTTGGACTCGATGGTCCTTATGGGTCCCTTCCAACTTGAGATATTCTATGAACATGAAATTTAGAACTGTTAAACTCCAACAGAAAAAAAAGAAAAGTGCAGACTGTTTATTTAACATCTTGGCAATGCCACCTCTCAGGTTAGTGATTCTCCTCCCAAAGGAATGAAGTGCTATCCTTTACTATTTAAACAAAAAAAAACAACAAAAAAAAAAAGTGGGTGGAGAGGTAATGGGTGCTGTCCTCTGCATCTGAAAGGGATGTCCCTGAGTTCTAACTAAAGTAGTGTTCACACTGTACTAAATTGCTCATTTTTACATAAGTATACAGTGATGTTTTCAAGGACAGAGTTAATTAACCTGTTCAGCTGGCACAGTTATTACTGTTAGAGCAGTATTCCACTGCAGCTACTTGTTTCAGAGGAGAAAGTATTTCAGTAACTTGCAACCTCTAAAATTCATCACTAGAACACAAGTTAACTACTTAAAGCCAGTTTTCAACACTTATTTTCATTCTAAATAAAAGCTGATATTCCCAGTCTGTCACTGTTTAGCCTCTTCATCTCCTTCATCAGAAGATTTAATACAGTAAAAGATTCAACTGCCCAACGCTGATGACTGCACACCCTGGCTATGAAAGTAGACCAGTACGTCCTTTGTAAGTACAGAACTGCTGTTAATCATTTTGCTTTGCATTTGGGCTTCCAGAACATAATTTCTACTCATGTTTCCATGACTTCCTAAGATCTGCTCCCCCAATTCAAAACACATCCAAATGTGAGATCTTCTGAAATACATCCATTAGAAAAAAAGACATGATAAAAACAGGTAGAACACAATAATTAACAGGCAAAGATAGAAACTAAGGAAAGCACAAGCGCTAACAGTATATAGTAACAAAGTTTGACTCCAGAGGAGGGTGGACAAAAAATACGCTGCTCAAGAAGCAATAGGAGGAAGCAAGTCTCTGGAAGGTAAAATAATCAAAAAAATATCAAGTGTTTTGTGCTATCAAGGTTCTTAATAGGCTTTTTAGGGACTGTATAAAAAACAAAAGAGTATAATGCAAGTCTGTAGTCTGGAAGTTATAATTCATTTTAAAAATGACGTGTCATTCATGATAAAAATTACACCTACTGGGAAGGTCATGTAAGCTACTACTGCGACTCCCTTCAGACATGAATTAAAGTGCAACATTACAGCTACAAAATCTTATTTTAGTTTTGCATTTGTGAGAAGCTATAAGCCACAATGAACCAATTCTTATTTCCTACAAGCCAAGATTTTGGAAAGAAAAGTTCTCCAAGGCATTAGCTATTAGTACATGGCAAAAGTAAGCACCAACACATCAAGAATTGTCTTCTGTTAATTACCGACACGTACAGAGTCTTTAACACAGTACAATATAACTTAATCTGGTAACAACTGAGTCAGCTCCTAAAAAACCCATGTGCACTGGTGCAGAATCCACTGAAGAGTGTGGAGAATTCCTCTCAATTCACACCACATTGTTTTGACAGAGTATTTTATTATCTGTTCCGCTTCACACTCAGACATTCTTGTTATTTCCCATTTTGAACTTCCACATTGTCATCTCTTTCTGTATTTTGCATCATCTCAGCCCTATCAAAGTGAGAAGCACAGAAGCACCCAAGTTCTCCTGAAAACAGGGAATTGAAACCCAACGTGCAGGAATCCATCCTTATGGGGCCCAGTTCTGCACATTTCACACTGAATATCTCTCATGTCCTTTTAACCTCAGTTAGAAATGTAGCGTAACGGTTGAGACAGGCATTTAACAATGCTTTACATTTAAGGAACTTTTCAGAAATTAATATAGATGACAAAATACAAAGCTTTACTCTTAAAAAAACCATCCTTAAATGCTCCCGAGAACTGCAAATACTAAGTAATTTCATGTTTCCCTACCAATAAACAATCCTATATTTCACTGGTGCTAAATTCCAACAATGTCTGTGTTAGCAACGTAGGCTGGCTCATCCGTTGTGGTACAACAGTTTTCTTCAGGCATGGATCAATAACGTTCCTTGCTATACATCAAAAAAACTCTTCCTGGCAGACTCTAGTGCTGCCCTTGGTGCATTCTGGGACTAAGTTCATCCTTATGGCAAGCAGTAATTCAAGATTACATGTATTACCCCTCTCCAAGAACTATTACAGCTTTTTCTCGCTACACTAAAAACATTTGCAGGCTGGGAATCCAAGTATGAGTAACCCTAGGGTCAACATTATAAATCTCCACCATCCCCACATTTATATCTCAGCAGAGTGCTTTTGGATCCAGATGACTCATATGACCCTTGCACAGAACTGCCAGACCTAAACACGACCTCTGGCAATTGGCTTGGTTACTAGTTTTCCACTAGTCGCATCTCCAAAGCTCAAAGTACTTGTCAAAGCCTCAGACCCAGGGCAGATAGTTTCAGACTTTTTGCCTGACTGAATTTTCGACGCACACTGCAATTAAAGATGGGGTGGTTTCTGTGCATTAAGAGAATAATCAACATTTTGCCTAACGCAGATTTCATTTATTTAGGAAAAACGCTATTTTTTCCTGTGTTACCTGGTGCTTCTGAAATACAGAACATGCTTTCAGTCTTCTTGCATACAGAGTTCTCCAAGCATGTGATTTTGATTTAAAGCTGACAAATAACACTCCGATGGCACATCCTAGATTGTGAGTGTGAAATGAGATACTTCCTAGGCAACAGCGCACCTAAGCTTTTGTCATCCTGCCACCTCTGGGCTCCTTTAGCCAAAAGTGTTACTTTAGGCTGCCAAAACCAATAATTTTTTTGAAGTCCTTCATTGTGTTTTGCTCTTCTCTTTTGCAAGCTTCAAGGTTTGGTTTTTTTCTTTTTTTTTTTTAAACCTCAACTAGATGTAGAGGATTGCAGACCATCAACAGAAGATGATTTATAAAATCAGGGGCTGATGATATATCAGTCTATTAGATCCCCCATAAGAGTGGGACAGATCTCAAATTTTAAAAGTCACACTTAAGGAATAAGAATACAAATATAAGCAGAAGGAAACTTCACCCCCATTCATCAAAGTAATAAAGAAAACCCCCACATTTTCTAGGAAGGAACTATTCCTAGCCAGTTACTGCTGGCTTCCAATCTGTTCATTTTTGCGCTGCTGTGAAAAATTCTTGTTTGATTTAAAGGATTTTTTTGCTCAGGCAAAGCAAACTTGACCTGCAAAAGGACTTGCAAAAGAAGTAAGTAAGGCTCAGGAAGTCTACTATTGGTATATCTAAGAGTAGGATCTCTCTTAGCGTGAGATCAGACTGCCTTTTCCAGGTTTTTCAAGCACTGATTATCTGGGTGAAAGGTCATTTCTGTTATCTCTGTGGAGCACCTACTATGAAGCAAATCCTGGTTCATGACCAGGATCATGTTAATATGAACGGAGTATAAGCACTTTAATACAACTTCAGAACAAGTGACAAGTTGCGCATAGCCCTTAAAACACCACTTTCCACGCATTTGTGTCCCTTTATCCCTTCCTCTCACCCTGCATAGTGTGCTCTATGTATTCTGCTGATATCCCCAACTCTTTTTGAGAGGCAGAACATTAAAGCATTCTACTTCAGCTCAGATTTTATAGACCTCCTACCCAGTTATTAGAAGCAAAAAAAGAAGAAAAAACCCAAGCTTTTCTACCTGCTGATTTTTATCCACAGACTATTTGCTGCCTTTTCATGGTTTATTCTATCGTAATTCCTATCTCACTCATATCTTTTATTAGTATTATGTGTACATCAGCATTTCCTGCAAGGTTTAGGGTGCAATTACCTCCCAGGCTTTTTTTTTTTTGGTCTTGAATATAAAACAAGACAAAATCATGCCTTCAACACCTAACAAGAAGTATGTGAGCCCACTGTGTGCAATCTTACCTAATTAAAGCTAAAACAATGACTGCAAAGCCACGTGAAGTTTTAAGTGGACAACTAACAAGTAGCTATAAAATTAATATAACTGAAAACCAACTTACCCATTACATTCCTCAACTTTCTGCTTGTTTTAACAAAAATAAATCTGCTAACAGAGCAAGTAAAACTATCTTACAAGCAGTGCTAAAAAGAGGAACGGAGGATCTGGTGAAGAGTATATTCATGTTGATAACACAGTACAAAATTTTCTCAGTAGCTTAGGTACTTACACCCTTTGTACAGACACAGGAAAAGTCCAGATGCAAAGCTGAGTGAACAAATGTTCCTTCTTATGGAACCAACCAAGGGTCAAAAATAGTTCAGGCAAATTTACGTTATGCAGAGATACAGCTAGAGATCTAGACACTCAGTTGTATTTACATTTACGTAGTGCCATGGAAAGTGCCAATAAAAGTCTGTTTATGTGCCAATTTCATAGTAAACAAGTGGGTCTTAACTTGCCAATAACTTGACTCGCAGCAGTCTACCCTTCACTCTGTGACCTGACAACAACTGAAGAAAAAGGGTGAAGCAGGAAGAAATACATCAAGATGCCTATATAACCCTCTTCCTATAAAACTGCTACATATAAACTCATTCTGATAGGAAAAATTTGGGGGGGATTCGATTTTCAGGATACCTATTGCTAACAATAGCTTAACTCGTACCTAGCCAAATGTTCAAAGGAAAAAGAAAGAAAAATATTACAAACTCATACCTGATAAAAATGTGGCCAAAATGTACTGATGGCAAGTTCTGCTTTCACCCATCCTTCTGTAACAACCCCCGAGACGTTCCATATGGGATTGCCCTGTGGTCCTCCATTCACCTTCACATAGACATTCAGAGAGCCAGGACTCGAACGGTCTCTGCTGGATAAGTAGTAGTGGAAGTCGATGCAATGTGTGTCGTTTTCCTTCAGCGTAGGCAACAGCAAGTGAGCTTTCTGCCCAGATGCCCGCCCAGAGCTGTTCACCATCATGAAGGAGCCTATAGAGGAAAGCAAAGAGGGAAGAAAGAGTGGTTTTGCTCGTCTTTTTCAGTAAAAAACAGTTCAATTAGAAAAATCAGTCCCTTAGAAGACAGAAAACAAAACATTCATCTGAAGAACTCAGACTAGATATTTTATGCTAGTTGTTAGGTAACAGACAGAAAGGATATTAAAGTGTCAAGGTATATACACAAATAGATTCAGGGCCAACTAGAACCACTTTAACTAGGTAAGTTAAAAATCAAATTTAAAATACTTTTTATTGTTTTATAACCTTGTGATAAAACAGTCACTCTAAACGAAAGCATGTTCACACTTCAAGTAGCAACGAGGCTCTCCTGCCACGTAGAGTCCCCAAAAGGCGCATTCGATACAAAAACTACAGCAATGGGCCAAATTCTCAGCTGATGTTTGCCTACATGGCCCTACGTGCAATGTGTTAAGAAAAACCCAATTTTAAGAGCCCAAATGAATTAGGTTTGTTAGCATAGCAGCAACATCCCAACTAGAAACAATGCAACAATTATTTTTCTAGAAGAAAAGGACAGGCTGAATTTAGGGAGGGAAACATGTACTAAGGCGATTGATGAGTTTGTTAACCTGGAAGCTTGCATCATATTAACCATGGCACTCAATGTTGAAGTTGCATTTTGATTCATCAAGCAGTTACTTTACAGCACATTGTGTCTCAACTCATCTCTTCACAGATGCATCAAGGTGACAAATGTTAGCAATAAAGAAAAATATTATGAGAGTTCTTTGATTCAATTCTGTTTAAAGGATCTCCTTTATGTGTGTGCAGACACTCACACTCAGAAAAAGCTGAAGAAAATGCTAAGGTTGGGGGTGGGTGGGAGGGAAATC